>MJUU01053650.1:76865-102452 GCA_002080025.1 Modiolus philippinarum
TTTGGTTGAATAGTCTGTGTTTGAAGATGTAACCGCCACATTCTCTTTAAATTTTTGATGGCAATATTTTCTATGTAAAATATTTTTCACCGTCACAGTTAATTTGCTTGTACTTTGTCTTAACCGTCATCGAGATCTCATTTACATTTTAATCTCGTAAACTTAACTGTGATAAGAAACTTGTGACAGCGCCTTGTCACTCTGACATTTTGTCAATTTTTAATTAGCATGTTTCACCATCCGTCAAACGTTCACTACCAACATAGAGTTTTTGTTCTATTTTGATCTACATGTACATGTATGAACAACAAATGCATAGGAATGTTAGTTGATCAATAAAGATATCATTACGTGTTTATTTCTGTATTGGCCTTATTATTGGTCCTTGGACGCCTGAATTGGCCTTCGACTACGCCTCAGGCCAATACAGCCATCCCTGGACCAATAACAAGACCAATACAGAAATAAACACGTAATATTATCATAATATAGGTTTTATATATAGGTTTTATAATAGACATCGATAGGTATCAGTGCCTTATAGAAAAAAAAAGATTTTTCGGTCCAAACCGTAACCCAAGAGGCCTTTTTTACTCAGTAGTGGAATGAACTTTTTTCATTATCTACCTTTCAATAGCAATTACTAATGGGTTGGTACTGGACACTTCTGCAGTTGAAGGGGAGGTTTTGTGCATCTTTAAACCCATTAAGGAGGTTCGCTCCTCATGTTTTGGGATTTCTGTCAGATTTTCGGAATCCTCGGGTTTTATCTATTTAAAAGCATTATAATTTTTTGCACATTGACCCCCTTATTTTTTTTCCATAATTCCATTTTTCACATCTTTATGAGCATTCTGTAACAATTTCATTAAATTCTATTTATTCTGTTACATTCATTCATGGTCAAACCTTGTTAATGTAAAACCTATGAAAAATCAGAGGAGTTCAGTTTCCCGCCAAATTTTCAATCGTTTAAATCTCAAAAACGAGATCATCAACCTATCTCTTTTTTCACTTAAATTACTTCTTTTTAATTTTCTAATAAATAATCATGTCTATTTTGAAATCCTATTTATTTCAAATGGAGTAGCGATCCCCCTTAACCCACCATTTCCTTTGAAATGATTGTACCAAATAAGGACCATTGCAAGTAATAATTACCCAGTGGTTTTGCATCTACTTTGATATTTTTCTCCATTGAATTTCGGCTCCTGTATTACCCTTTTTCAATTTATCCGTCCATCTTCCAATCCGTCAGTTGGTTTTTCAACGATATTTTTCGCCAAAGACGTTTTTGCTTGAATCAGTTGTAAATATTTTCAATTTTGGTTGGGTGATGAAATGTATAATGCAAGTTTTTGTTTTTTCTTGTTTGTCCGGGTATTTATTCCTGTTATGCCGGTGCTTTAATTTCTTACTTTGAAACAAATTTTAAGATTTCTAAGCTGTTTTTATTTTTCTAATGTTGCCATTGGCCTTGGATTGTTCGTTTTTGACTGACGGTTCGGTTTTCACTTAATACTATATTTGTTCTAGCTAATGATTTGATATTTTGTCTAAAGCTGGAAATGGAAAGTTGTATTATGTCAGCAATTTGCATGTCTAAACTAACAACTGCCTCATCTTGGTCAATTCTTAAATTTCAAACTTTGACCTATTTTAGTCAAAATAAAAGGTCAAATAAGTACCAAGGACATCCATCGAGTGCCATAAATTTCCAAATGAATACCGAAGCAACAGCCAAAAGTAATAAATCCAGAATACATGGCAATATTAGGATTATATTCATACCAAAAATGATGAAGATGATTAAAAAATAAACATAATACAAACGCCACAAAAAACTTGGAAGTATGAATCCTTCAAACAACAGAAATATTATCAAATGCTCCGGACCGGAGGAGTGAGCATGACCTGCTTCACTAGTGACAACCGTCTAATAGCTAGTAAAATTGAGTGTGTTGGAATGAAGCCTCCGTATTCTTAAGATGTTTTGTCAAAAACACTAATGTAAAGCCAAAGTAAGATTTTCATGTCAGACTAGTCTGACTACTGGACTGGAGAATACCCTCGGAGACTTCTGGTCCAAGGAGCAGGACCATCAAGCATCTTTCGCATAACTGCTATGCTATCTTTCGCATAACTGATATGCTTCATCAACATGATCAACTCACTATATATTTTTTATTTTACGAAAGGATATGGAGTAAATGAACATGAGACCATAACATATATGTCAACTCCAATTTCAATAAATATTATTGAGCTGTGTGGCCATCTCGGAAATAAATTCCTCATCAGCAGCACTAGATCCCAAACATAGGAAATCAACAATTTCATAACATGTTTAAAATGCATAAAACCAAACGAAATCCGAATAATCAGTAATATCAAAATTAGCTAAGGACAAAACTGAGATATTTGCAGAATGTTCTAGCATATCGTTTCATCTGAGATGCAAACAAGTACTGGTGCAGAAGGAATGTTAAAACTAAGAAATGGGAAAAAAGGGTATGAAGTATGCAATTTTCACTTTTGTCATGAATTTTAGTGTTACGTTATCCATCTTTTAAATTTCAAATGAGGGGAATAACTAAATTCCCGAACATAATTGTCAAGAGCTAAAGTCAAACAGGCAAAAAAGACAAAGCTGGTTGATAATATCTGGAAATATATCACTGTTTTGATTTAATCTGCAATGATGAGACATTAGTTGTGGAAATGCGCATATGCAGAAACTATTTAAAATTAACAGTAATTTCGGTATTTTATTATTCGCAATAGTCCTGACTTAATATAGGTGTTTTTAAAACAAATGGTTGACTAAACCAGTTTTATGGCGCGCCAAACCCCTCTTCCCTTGCGGTAGTGTCCGGTAGCAACTCAACAGAATAACAAAGTCAATGCGAATTAAATTTTTGCATATAGACAATTCGACAACTAATGTCTGTTCGGGTTGAGGACAGCCAAATAAAATGCTTATCCCAGAATTAAGTAAAGATAAATCTTAAATCACTATTGGAACCAAACTACATTTTTTTTAAAAGGGACTGATATTTTTTAAAGATTTTTTTAATGATCGTTTGAAACGGAATTTTTTAAAGCCTTGATTAATTAGGCGGTCACGAAGATAACAATGTCTGATGAGAACTACCGTATTATTTATACCAGCTCTCTAGTACAGAATCAACTATGAAACATATACTCCGTAAGCAGAAGTTGGAATTTTACAGTCAATGTGAGGGAGATTGATAGTTTGTAAATAAGAATCGTCCCTTTTGTCGTAATTTCAGTACTGAAATGGTCATTTTTGTCAAATTCGAGTTAGAAAATATATAGATCTAGTCTTAGTTCAACAGACAGTTCAGTTGTTGAACAAGATGAAGATCCAGCGATGTATCTATCCTTGTATGGATTATTGTTTTGTTTAGGTATGGCAGGTCTTGATTGTGGTTTTTAGTTTGAATATTTAAAGAGGACATTAATGACCTGTGATTGGTAAGGATTCATCTTTGTTATATGAAACTTCTGTATGTAGCAATACCTACTGTATTGAAATCAATGCCTAGTTCCTTTATAATGCAGTTGTAATAATATGCTATACATACAAAATTGATTTTATTAGATTGATTGATTGATACGGGGTTTAACGTCACTTTCAGCAGTATTTCAGCTATCTCATGACGGTTAGTTTTAGTGGTGGAGGAAGCCGGAGTGCCCGGAGAGAACTACCGACCTTGGGCAGGTAACTGACATACCTTATCACTTGCGATTGTAAGTCAAGTGCACCCTTTTATGTAATGAACAAAGCGGGGCGCAAACTCAAACCGCAGGGATGATAGACTACAGTGGTTGCATAGGTATTAGAACTACCTTAACCACTCGGCCACCCAGGCTTCCGATTTTATTAGAGGTTTTGTCTTTGGGCACAACAACATGTACAATGTATGTCATTAAATATAGAGAATCACGTCTGTGCTTCAAGATCTTCAAATGCTAGATAGTGCAGCGGCGATATCTAAATAAGTCGCTTAATTAAAGAGTTTAATGTAACAATCGATTACATGGCAAAAAACCGCTTTTAAACGAACGGTAATACATTAAACTTAAAAAAAATCATGTCGTAAGAAAATCGTATGGTCACATTGCCTTGCAAAATGCATTTTTTTCCGAAAAATTGCTTATTTTGCTGAAAGTTGATTTATGGTAATATATTCAATATTTCTAAAGATCTGTCCAGTAAATACAAATTTGTGTTTTCTTATTCTAAACACAAGACATTAAAGAAAACATTTAAAAAACAAAATGTTATAAATTTACGTTCATGCAATTGTTTTGGTATTTTTAAATTCAATGAGTATATTAAATCTCTTAATTGACGACTTACAAATACTATATTTAGAATTACACAGGTATATCTACACGAAATATCGACTAAAACTATTCTAATATATCTCAATTACATGACCTTTTTACCTCCTTAACATACATTTTGAAAGAGTACATGTTTCTTGTGTTTTTAAAATGCCCATGGAGCTATCGGAATAAGAAATATTTTCCGGATTTCTAGTCCGGTATTTATTTACACATTATAATCCTTAATCCGGTCACAATTCTGTTATCGAGACCAAATTGTTGCTTCGCAATTATTGCTTAAAGCCTTTTCATTTTGTTATTTACATCATTATTTTGTGCTCATAAGTTGTTGTTGATATCTATTGCTGTTTACTGTAACGTTTAAAAATATTGTTTTGCTTATCTTTAATTGTATAATGTGAATGTGAAAAAAAGGTCGGAAGTGTCGTGTACATTTTCCGCAAAATGTCACAGTTTGAAAGTCCATTGAAACTTCTCCCAGGCAGCTAAAAACATTAAAATGGGATCAATGTATTATTTGCAAGTATTGACAACTGTAGAGTTTTACCAAAAAGGGTAAACAGACCTTTGTAAAGGCTGCAGAAATACGCAAGGATGTAGTGTATGACCAAATAATTGACGAGGTATCCCCAATTGATAGAGTTCTGTCAGAAAGTTTTCATATTAAGTATCACATAATCTTGCAGCAAAACATATACCAGTATCCAAAATCTTTCTTGTTATGATCAAGATGACTCTACAACAACGCTGATTATGGGTTCAACAAATAAAGACTGTTCTTCTGATATTACTACACGATATGACTGGAAATGTTGCTTTTTTGCGTGAAAAAAAAACTATAAAAAAGATTCAAAACTTCATAAAACTGAGTCAGAAGACAGAATAAAAAAAATACATGACGTAGCAAGGGATTCTGAAATTTGGGATTCTGAAATTGAAACAAAGGTGTCACACGAGCAGTTTTACAATAAAGCGGTAAATCACAATGGCTGCATTTTGAAATTTATTTTTATGAAAATACCAAAGGAACCAGTTAAAGAAGAAACAGAGTCTTCTGATCACGATTTGTCGTTTGAAAGATTGATATCAGACAAATTCTGATTTGCTGGTGAAACATAAAGCATTTCTAATGTCATCGTTACTTGAAAAATATCGCGCTTTGTTACCTGAAGATCGAGCTGCAAAATACACCTAAAATAAGCTACAAAATAGATTACTTAAACATTATTGGGATTCTATTGTTATACAATCATAACAAGGCCAAAACAAAATATTATTTTCAGCAGTTATATTTCGATTGGCGATGCTATAAAAGCTGCAAGTCAAATAAAAGCCGATCTTAAAGTAGCTCAGATGAGCTTACAATCTGAAGCCGTACCGTATACACTTTCGGATGATCAAGTTTTACATTCTGCAGCTCAGATTCTTATACGTGAAATAAACACACTTGATATTACTAACGACTTCTCTCCCATGACATCAGACTGTGCCCTTCCACTTTCACTTCAGTCCACGCCTGCACATTTAACTAAGTAATTGACAAGAAGTAATTTTAGCAGTTGAAACCCAAAGGGAATTACCTATAGAAAAAATGAGAAAATGTTTGTCACTTTCAGAATGCATAGTTTCTCTTTGTAAATCTGTAATTACTTGGCATTTCAACTGCACCATGAATTTGGTTCAAAACAACTAATTGCAATTCTGAACTCTCATGGCTTCTGTTCTCTTTATGATGAGGTCAGGCGATACTTAACTTCTCTAGCAAATCATGAAATTGAAAAAATAAATAATGGTGTTTATGTTCCAAATGGTATTATCCCAAATCAATCTGGGGATTAACTTGTACAAGAAGGTTCTGCCAATATAGATATTAATACCGAAACAGTTAATGGAAAGGATACATTTCATTCCCTAACCTGAACAGTTTTTCAATTACAACCTGAGCATAATGCGTCAGATGTTGAAAATATCAAGGTGAAATGTGGACGAGACAAATTCATGTTCCTTCCTGTTACCTATCAAACTGTTTCATTGAAGGATTGTTTACCATTTTCAAAGCCGAAGCAGAGACCTGAACCTCCTCGTCACAAGGACGCATATCAAGCAATTATATCTTGTTCTGAAATAAGCGGAGACGTCAACGATTCAATTTGGGTTTTTGAGACTCCTTGCAAGAGATAACCTGACTAAACCAGTGGAACTACCTAAAAAAATCAGTGGTTGGTAGATTTTTGGACAGGATTTAATAGCAAGACCTCTATTTCGGTTACACAGAAAATCCTAGTCACATATGCACCCGTTGCTGACTCAAAACCAAGAGACATGACAACCGTTTTCACCACTATGAAGAAGTGTGTCGACATGACAAATGCAGTTGGCCAAGATAATTCAATACAGACATTCGATAAACAACTCTTTGCTGTATCAAAGCAGGTCAAGTGGTCATTGTCCAATATTTTTCAGTCTCATATCCTAAGGCTGGGTGGGTTTCATACTTTGTCCTGTTATATTGCTACTATTGGAAAGTTGTGGGCAGATGGAGGTCTTCGAGATCTACTTGTAGACTCTGGAGGTTATGCTGTTAGTACCGTTGATCAAATGTTATCAGGTAAGCAATTTATATTTAATCGTGCAGTTCGAGGTTTATCTCTGGCATTGAAATATTTAAGGTTTGTTCAATTTTTCAAGTGGTGTGATCAAAACAGATATTCTGAAATAATACCCGAAGATTTGCTGACCACTTTAACAGATTATCTATCTGTATATACGGATGACATAAAAAAAATTGACAGAAATGCTGTCTGAACTTAAATGCAGATTAAAAAATCACTTGGTGCACTGTTAGTCATTGAGGGTATTCACCAGACTAGTAGTCAGTACTTCGGTGCTGACCCGGAAGCCGAATCTATTTGAAACCTTGCAATGTATACATTTTTGAAAATTTTGTTGAAGCTAACGAGTATCTCTCTCATGCAAAGCTCTGTCCTTAGCTGATTTTGGCTTTGCATTTAGATCATATTTGTTATTTGTCCTCTATCAGTATTTAAATATCTTTGAGTTAATGGTCTTCCAAACGTTTAGATTTTATCTGCACTGAAGAGACATAAGTTATCGAAATGCGCATATGCAGAAAATAAATTAACAGTAACTTCGGTATTTAGTTATTTGTTACCACTGGGTCAATGCCACTACTTGTGCACTGTTAGTCCTCGAGGGTATTCACCAGACCAGTAGTCAGTACTTAGGTGCTGACCCGAAAGGCGAATCTATTTGAAACCCTGCAATATTTAAATTTTTGAAAATTTTGTTGAAACTAAAGAGTATCTCCTTCATGCAAAGCTCTGTCCTTAGCTGATTTTGGCTTTACATTTAGATCATATTGGTTATTTGTCCTCTATCAGTATTTAAATATCTTTGAGTTAATGGTCTTCCAAAAGTTTAGATTTTATCTGCACTGAAGAGACATAAGTTGTCGAAATGCGCATATACCGACAATAAATTCACATTAACTTCGGTATTAAGTTATTTGCAACCACTTTTTGTCAAATGTGAAAGATGAGGTCGAGATGAGTCACCCACATTTAAATACTGGGATATGTTTCTTAATGTAGTTGAAGTTGTGCTCCAGAATATTCGCGCTGAGAGAGAGGAGTTTGGTCCTTATACTTAAAAAGTGTTTGCAATATCTTGTCATTCTTCTTAGTCACAAATGGAAAAAAACTACTCCAGATGGGCTCCAGTGTATATACTTGATACATTTGACCTCCCAGTTCAAATAAAGACAGCTTTTGATGCTGGCCAGTTCGCTATATGTCAGAAAGCAGGTGTTTTAACGGAGTTTGAGCCATGACAACTGAGAAGACATTCATCAAAGACTCCAAGGAAAAATGTGGCATTAGGAAAAACACTGGAGTCTAACAGGTCACGTTCTAAGCTTCTTTAGCTCAGAAATGCGTGAGAGATCTGGGTTGTCAACAGATGATGATAAAGGCCATCAAGAGACAAATCAGCAGCTATGAAAAGTGATTACCAGCAAGTCTTTGATTTGATTGACCACATTATAAATAAAATGACCGATCCTTTTGATGCGTCCTTATATCCAGACTCCCTCATAAATATTTCGACTGGCATGCATGCGTCTAGAGAGGTAAAAGATTCATTGCTCACATATGTTGAAGAAGGTACAAAAATGGTGAAATCTTTCGTTGATGGTTGTTTGACGGATGGTCAGAGTCGTAGTTTTTATAGCCCAATCCAAAGGTCAAAACTGAAGTCAATTGAAGATATGACTCAAAAGACAAAGATGAAGTGTCATTCTTGGGACACAGTAAATGTTCATTTCAATCCTGAGCTAGTTTTCCGTCGTGCTTTGGTTCTTGTAAGCTGCCATGATGACGTCACTGTAGACAAGGTCCTGTCCTTCCCTATTGGTCCCATTCCAACGGCAGTTTTACACGACGATGGAACTATGCGGAAAACTTGCAAAGCAGACCTCTTATATCAGCTTGAAGAATGTTAGATATACTCTCCCAGTGTTTGATGTGTCTAAAACAACCCTTATCAGGGATGGCATAGTATTGCTGCAGTCAACAAATGTGAAAATTTTCCGAACTTTGGTGTAATGGCAGCTGACTTTGTCAAAAAAAAAAAATAATAATAAAAAAATAAAAAAAAATAAAAAAACAGATGACTTGCTTTGATTTGGCATCAACTGTTGTCGATATCTTTGACGAAATGATGTTCCAAATTCTATCAAAAAGGCTGAATGTGACCGTCAAAATCGACCAAAGACTGCTTTCACTGCTAAAGTTTTCCATGTTATTGATGGTAGGGTTATACCTGATTTCAAGAAATTTATGTGTAATGGTTAAAACAAACAAGCTCTTGTCAGGTTTCTAGGTGATTACTTCGTCTAACATGTATCTCAAACCATTTCCCTCAAAGACGATGAAAAACTCGTAATTGCAGGGGCATTTGGTAATCCCGAAACGGTAAAAGTTGTGAGCCACAATAATGTTTTTGATTGCAGTCACTTGGCAAGCTCCTAGGATGAGGCAGACAGACGGAACACGCGTTGCATGCAGACATTTCATTCAGGGAAAATAATGTACAAGGTCGCATCATAGTCAAGACACCAGATACTGATGTTCTTGCATTTTTAGCTGATTATTTCTCACATGAAAAATACAAGTGCGCTATGGTTCCAAACAGGAATGTTCACCAACTAAAAATACTGTAGACGTTATATTCCTGCACATGAATTATGTGCACCTCTTAGGTCCGTTGTTTGTAAAATCTTGTCAGCGGCACATGCTCTTACAAGATGTGATACCACGTCTGCTTTCTTTGGTATCAGTAAGAAATTTGTCTTAAAAATACGCAAAGAAGCACCAGAGCAATTCAATTACTTATTCCACATAGGGCAGTTAAACAAAAATGACGCATTTGATGTTACCAGAAAACTCATATCAAGACTCAATGATCACAAGGGAAAGATGAAACAGTTTCATGGCTGGCTGAAGAAACTGCGGGTAAAATTGGAGACTGGTAGAGATTCCAGTTTGGTGACCCCTTCCCCGTGTCAACAAACGTTTAAACCAAATGTAGGTAGATCTTTTTTTCAAACAAAGGTATGGGTGAATGCACACAATGCTAAACCGACGGTTGGATCACCTCTAAATTATGGTTGGAAAGATGGAAAGTGGGCTTGAACCAGTTCTTTCCGAAGGGCAAATGTCTGCTGACCTTCTGCAGGATATAGTGTGTACATGCAAAGGCTGATATGTATGCAAAGTGGGTTGTGTATGCTTTGAGCAGAATTTATCCTGTACGGAATTATGTCCTTGTCAAGGCTTAAATTTGTGTCACATTCAAATACATATATATCAGATATTGATAGGTACACAGAACCAAAAATATCATCACCACCGGCCTTGTTCTTACAAATGTTACTTACAGTGCATTATATTTCATGACCACATGGAAATAAGTGGTGTTTTGTCGAGTTGTATTTTTGTATCGAACAAAAAAGTGTCATTAGATATGCTACACCCAAATATTTGCAAAAAAATTGTGACGTTGTGACGTCGACTGACGTAATAGGTAGCATCTCACTCATCTAACATATAATACTGTGTGTGCTCTATAAAGTATTCACATATGTATACACATATTTGGTAAATGTCATGAAAATTACACCGTTTTCCGTATTAAGCTGAAATTGAAAAAAAAATCTTATTCATGAACTTTGACCCCAGATAAGCCAAATCGTGACCACTTCCAACTTTTACGGCATCATTTTTCTAATAGTATAGAAGTTCCTCTTTCAAATGATAACTAATATTGCCTTGTAGCTCTTGGGTACATAAAATTTTATTTTTCACGGTCCTACCGCTGGACTATATATTATTCATTTTGTTCGTCTATCCGTTCGACCTTTCATATCTGCAACTCCTTTTAAACTGCAGATAAAAATGATAAAACCTTCAAGGAACCTCTATTTCATGATGACACAGTTCACCTTCTCTTTAAGGTTGAGGTCCTACCAATTTTGGGGTTTCCCATAGCCAAGCATGGACATTTTCAGTTATTGCTATCAGGGGGTACTGGTATATGCCATCTACAACTGCTCCTAAACCAATGAGTAGAGTTTGATGAAACTTTCAGACAATCTTATTCACATAATGCCATATTGCATTTCCTATTTTAGATCTTGCTCTGAGCAATTTATAGGGTTCAAATAACCATATATCTTTTACGCAATGCATTTGTCATAAGGGGATACTGGTATGTCGTCTGCAATTCCTCCCAAACCATTCATTGGAATTTGATTAACTTAAACTTTCAAAGAGTCTTTATCACATGATGCCACACTGCACCTTTTGATCAGATTTTGATCATTTTTTTTAGGTTTTCCATAGCCAAACATGCACTTTACCATTCTATGCTTTGAGGGGGTACTGGTATGCTTTCTGCGACCCCTTCTGTGCCAATAAATGGAATTTTGATGGAACTTTCAGAGAACCTTAATTGCATGATGCCATTAGTTCACATTCTGTTTTGAATTTTGATTTTACCAATTATGAGGGTTTCCAATAGCCGTACATAGACTTTGCCATTCTTTGTCATAAGAGGCATCGGTACGCTTTCCGCAACTCCGCCTAAACAAATTAAGAGAATTTGATGAAACTTTCAGAGAACCTTTATCACATGATGGCATATTGCACTTTCGTTTTTAGACTTCGATTGATCAATTTTTTTGGTGTCCTATTGCCAAACATAAACCTTAACATGCATCATCTGAAGGGGGTAATGGTATACTATCCGCAACCCCTCCTAAACTAATGGATGGATTTAATAAAACTCTTAGAGAACCTTTTACACATGATTCCTTCGTACAACTCCTGCTTTAGAATTCTATTTTACCATTTTGGGGGTTTAACATATCAAAAATTGGCTTTGCTTTTCATATATGCCATGTGGGTTGGGGGTTTAGGTGAGCTATGCTTACATTATTTCTAGTTTCAAATTGCTGACAGTTACTTCTGTGTATATGTTTTGAGTTATTTATGTCACTTTTATATTATTTGTTTACAAAATTTTTGATAAAATGGTTTTAAAAAATGACTCTCATTGATTGTTTCAACAAGGTATTTTCATTGACTACTTTTTTGTCACAAATGTCAGTATTCATATTTCAGGTCGTCAAAACAATTTATAACTACTCATTAACTGAATGTAAATTAATTATTTTTGTTATATTACTTATTTTTGGCAATGAATTTTGCTTTGAAATCCCTACAAGTGAAAATTTTCCTCATTTTAGAAAAGGGACGTAATTCACATGCGAATGGGGTTATTGTTCTTGGATTTTGCTTTTATATCTGTCATAAAACATCTGAGAGACAAACTCAATGATAATAATTCCAATTGCTAATGCAACGTCCAATTTCATTGATCAACGTCATGAATAACAAAAAAAGTTATTTCTCGATAAACTTTTCTTGCCCATTAATACACTACAACGTTAAATAGGGCAGTATATGGTGACGTAAAAATCAGTGACAATATTGTTCAAAGTTCAAAGGATTGGAATTATAAGAAATAAAAGTAATTTTGGAAGAGTTAATGGATGTGTAAACGCGGCCTTTCACTCACAAACTCTACATAAAGTCCTTCGGACTTTATTTAGTTTGTGAGTGCGTCGGCCGCGTTTACACATCGATAAACTCCTCCAAAATTACTTTTATTCTTATAATTAAAGCAATCATTTGAAAATATTTTGAGGTATGCTTTGAAACGTTTGAAATAAACAAAAAAGTAAATTTTGAAAATTTGACCTTTGACCTTAGATTCTAAACATTTGCACCATATTTCACGTTTACGATCAGTCAAAACCAAAGCGTCATATCATTTCCTTCAATATTAGGTTAATTTAGCCGTGTGTCAGAATGGTTGATTAAATTTGAAATTTTAGACACTAGGTTGCTGCTCTATTAAATCATACATAAGCGAATTCGTAAAGGGATGATGAATTTAAAGTTTTTGATAAAACTTGCTTATTTCGGTCAAATTTGATATTATTTCACCAAGAAACCAATAGGGAAACATTTTTAATCATCTCTTATGAAACTAGTGAATCAAATTGAAGCAAACATTACAGAAATTATGTTTGAGAGGTGCGTAACAAAAAAATCATATTTGGTTTTGTTCCGACTTAAAACATTGTTGTCAAAATGGTCAAAGTTTTAAATTAACCTATGAAAAAACATACTTTCATCAATAGACCCTTCTGAAGCAAATTGAACAAAAACTGGAAAGATGTGTGCAAGGTGTTGTACGAAAATTGCTCATTTTTTCCATCAGCAAACATGGTCGCCAACGTAGAACATATTCTAACATTGGAGCCCATTGAAAAAAGACATATATTGTCACCTCCTTTTAAAGTACACATGCTTTTTTAACTATGCCAGAGTGGAATGATGAATACTATGTCCTGTACAAAAGATTCCGCATTCATTAATATTCATTAACACACAAAGCAGCTACCGATGAACATATATTAACACTGCACCATATTGGATAAACATATTATAATAATTTTCTCTGGAACTTTTAAACTTATTTAACCAAATTTTACAGTATTAATATATGATGGTCCTGAACAAAAACTGTTCATTTCGTCTGGATTAAAAATAAAAATCGACCACTATTGCGGAACAGTTTTTAACATTGAAACTTATGGGACAAATATATTTCAGTCACCTCGAACAAAAATAGAGTCAGTCATTAGAGGAACGATTTATGAAGGCTTTGAACAAAGATTGTTAATTTCCATATGATCTGGCAACAAACATAGCCACCTTTTACTGTTCATTGGTATGCTTTAAAATTTACCGTGTGAAAAGAACATAATTTAATCATCTCCTGTTAAACTATGAAGTGCAATCTGTTGAATGAATTATTATTAATTTGTATTGTTTTAACTTTTATTATGGTATGGCGCAGGCGATGAGGTTGTAGTTGGAGTCGTCCCTACACAAATGTTGATGACATTATTTTGGTTGTAATGGACGGATGATTGTCTACTAAAAGTGTGATCTTTCTTGAACACGCATAAGCTTTTATTTAAGAATTCGGTTCTTGGGTTGCCGGTTCCTTAAATGTGTACAATTTCATATCTTTGTCTGTAGAATATTTTTTTTTTATTGCAGAAGGGATTTGTTTATTCTATTATTAATAAAATTGCTCACCTGTAATGTGACTACGGATTTTAATTTATTGTCAGATTTTGATGAAATTGTCTCTGTATGTATCTTATAGCATGTTTAAAAAGAGAAACAGATAATCTAAACATTCAATAAAATTTGAATCATAGTAAACAAGAGGCCAAAACATTTCCCATGAATTAAAAAACACCTTTTTACAGTGCATTTTTAGAATTGCTTTACAGGAGTTTGCAAAAATTTAAGGTGACAACTATTCTATGACCTTAGTTATTTTATGTCAGTATTTGTCCGTTTATAACGATGTTTTAAGTGCTGCATAACCTTTTTTTATTTAAGGAGGTCATTAAAATGCAGATGTAGGTTAGTAACTTACTAAACAGTCTATATCACTCCATTTCTGATAAGCATTTTGCAAGGTTAGCGATTTAAGCTCAGAGCTTTAGCTTCCATTCTATATTGATTATTATGTAGATGAATCAACAAAAAACGTTAAGAGCCCTAAACCTCAATGGTAATTAGAAAGAAGCCAGCAATTAAACTCATATCATCACAAGGCACGTGTCTTCTTTTGCAACTGATTTCAAACATAAATCAAGTCTTCAACTAAAGCAAGAAGAATAGGAAAAAAATCGATTAAGGGACCGAACATTTAACCTGAAGGGGGGGGGGGTTATGTTTTTTTCTGGACAGAATTTATTTTGTTTTCACATGTATCAACAAAATATTTATTTTCAAAATTAACATTATTTTTTTGGGGCAGAAAGCCTCCTTCAGAATTTTTTTTCATCATTTTGGCAGCCAAAACATTTTTTTAGAAAAAAAAAAAACCATACCCCCCCCCCACCCCCTTCAAGTTAAATGGTCGGTCCCTAAGCTACATCATCACGAAAAGCAATCATTCAAGATAAAAAGACATCGGAATATTTGGCTAATTCAAGTTCCAAGCGGACTAGAGGTAAACTAAATTTGACGTTCCCTGTTTAGAGTAAAGCTCAATATTTGGTGAAATAAAAAATAGATAGGGGCAGGAGCCCAATATTGGGCTCCACTCTAAACAGAGAACGTCAATTTTTTTTGCCTGTATTCCACTTGTGACGTAACACTTCACATATCAGCCATTTTGTTTCTTTTCCACGGCCCTTTTAAGACATCAATGTCGATGATCTTGGCCAATCCCCACCTCTGTCTTCTTGTTTTTAATCATTTTTACGTTTTGACATGTGTATATATTTATTGTTTTACCTTTTATCGCAGTTCGACAAGACTTTAACTTGTTTGTATAAAATGGTAAATATGAATAAACATTTGTTCAAGGATCTTGTTAAGGAGGGTTTTTAGGAAATTTCTGAATAAAAGATAAATACCCAAGTCGAATATGTTATGATAACAATCATAAATACTGTATTAATTATCGTTAATCAAGTGGAAAAGATTGGTTAAGGATTTTTTTTTTTACAATTCGGGGTTGTGTTACCTTTGTGTAACTTTCAAATTAAACCTCAAGGTCAAATATATACATCAGTATTTATCCCGTTTTAGCCAAATACAGAATTTTGAAAGCATCAATGTCTAAGGATGACTCTAGAAGTTTACTGTATGATCATGTGTAGCACATTTAATACATACTACTTATAATGAATAAACACATTAATAAGAAATATTACATCAAGGACATAATTCTTGGGGGGGGGGGGGTGTTTTTCTTTTTAAAATCTCTGATTACTGGAAATGCCAATTTGTTTAGTAGTTTAACCTGTACTTTTTGTGTTTCCTTGATTTTTTTCTTTATTCAAGATGAAATGTTCATCATGCATATCGTTATTGCTAAAAATTAATATGTGACATGTGATGTCATTTTAGGTTGAAATGTATCAAAAATCGCTGAATTCTAGGGCTTATTGATGTTTTGTTTCCCATGTAACAACATGAACTAATTGTTTTCCATTTGCACAAAGTTCATAATACTCATTTATTTCGTTTGATTCTAAGAGTCCGACTCAAACAATTGCCCAAAGACCAAGCTACAATATATACAAAACAGCATTGACCTTTCATGCAAAGTACCTGAGAAACTGACCAAACATCGTCTCTGGGCCGTGAAATTGAGGCAAAAGTCCCATGTCTTCGTGTCCATTGAACACGGCACTTTATAGAATGTGACCAAATATTGATGTTTATATATCAAATGATTCCTTTAATCTGTATTTAGTAAAATTTAAGCCGTCTTCAACATTGATAACTTTGTTTGCATATGTCTCACTGTTTACAACTTTTGTCACAGCTGAGCCAATAAAAATACCACTGATCTAAAAAAAAGAAAGTTTTGAACCCCTTTAAACACATCACCAAGAGAACAATATTTATCCCAACTACTTTTGTGAAATATTTAATGATATAGTCCATTACATTGTTGACTCGTTTATAGTTATGCAGTCTTAATGTTGCTCTTTGATTTTTTTAACAGAAACTTTGACATTTACTCTATATCTTCTTTATTCTTAAAAACTATGAAGATTATTCATAAAACATTTCAATGTTAGGCATGTGAAATTGTCTGGGGTCCGTTAATTCAATATCCAGTTGTATTTTTTCAATTAAGTTTGAAGGATTTTGTGAAATGTAGAAATGATTTTCAAAATACATATGCCTTCATCATTTTAGAAAAAAAATGTAACTTGCAATACTACAGTTAAACTTAGATGGTTTAAACACCCAAAGAATCAAGGAAAACAATGCAAGCTCAAGGCTTAGTTTATTCAGGATTATTTAGAATCCCTTCATAGTATTATTGTACTGATTTCACTACTGTTTATCATGGATATTCATATACCATACCTTGCTGAATGGCTTTGTGCATGATGTGATCACCCATTCAGACCCATTCCACAGTCGTGATATTAGGAGGAGGTTGATGCATCGTTAAACCTGGTTTAAACCACCAGTTTACCTAAAAGTGCCTGTACCAAGTCGAGAATATGCCGACTATCCCCATTTGATCTGGGTATTTGTGCTCTTTGATTATTTGTAATCCGTCCTATAGATTTTCCTTGTGATTTCTTACTCTGATTGTGTTTCGGACTTTGTTGTCACTTTTTCCATCAGGGTCGAACTATGTCACAGTAGGTAACGTCGTCCTGCGAGGACATGATTTTCTACGATAAATTGTCCTGCTCTTCTACGATTGTCCCGGATTCAATACGATTAATATTAAAAAAATGTAAACATGCAGACGCTTTCATCATAGCTTTGAAGATAGGTTGCTTTCCTTTAATTGGAATAGTAAATCTTAGATAGTTATCATATGGCATACTACACGCTTTTAATCTCTCAAATTCATGAACGCGTATTTGAAATATAAACAAAATTCCAATGTCATTAAAAATGCAGTTTTCTTTATAATTAAAGCACAAATTTTCAAGTAAAACCACTGACAGTATCGACACTTCAAATACAAGAAAACAGCGAAATGAATTGTTCTGGAAGACCGTAATTCCTGATTTTCAATTTTAATGTGTCCTGACTTTTACCCGAATTGACCTGGCTTTATGCGATTGGTCCCGGAATTTAAACGATACAAATTAGATTAAAGAATAAAGTTATTCCCGTTTATTACATCCCACTTTGAAGAAAATGATGAATTTTGAGGCAAAACAGTTACAGCCTATAAAAGACCAACGAAGCTAATTTTTGCGAATGAAAAAATGCAAGTGAACGTTTAGTGAATTTTTTGCACGATGTGTGATCGAAGTGGCACTTTTCCCGTTTGATATGTATATAATGTGTAACCCTTTTAAGGTACTGACTGTAAGTTTTGGTTTTTAATCTTGATTTCGATTCACTTGTTCGACCATAGCAATATCATAGTAAAATGATATTTCATTATCTACTCTTTAAACATTGATGCAAATTCAACCAAATTTTACAGGATTGATTTTTGGCAGCAGACTAGGCTCCTTGAGCTAGCCGGCAATTTAGCTGCGAGCACTCCCTGGCCCATCTTTTTAAATTACGTTTTGTCTTATTCTTTCTTTTTCAAGATTGTGGTCTGGGAGTTAATGATCCACCTGTATTGAGTTTTTTTTGTATGTTTATAGGGAAACAGGATAGAGGAAAGGGAGGTATTGGTACCCATAAACCGGTTTAACCGTACCGGCTATCCCGAGTTCCTATCGTTGTCTATGTTGGTCTTTTGTCATTTAATGGTTTTTGTGCAGTTTCCTGGTGGATTGTGTTATGTGATTGTAATATCCGGCTATTGTAAGTGTTTACTGTTATCTTTTCTCCATTAATGGCCAGTCCTTGTCGAATATTGTTCACTTCATTCTGTATGTTTGGCAACATGTGAATAATATGTACTCTTCAAACACTCATCCAATGCTCGAAAAGGGACCAATAGACAATACAACATATACATGATTAAAGAGCACTCATCGAGTTAATTGTACGAAAACTTGGCAAGTAAAATCGGAGGATGTGGGCAATATGTATAAACAGATGACAAAACTTACTTGTCTTTTTTTAGAAATAAAACCGATTCAATAAATCTGTCCCCACTGTCAGTTTTTGACTTGTATATCTTTTGTCAGCCTCTGTGTTAAAGAAAACACAATGTTAGCAAACGTGGACGGAAACAGACAAAATTTTGTGTGCATTCATACATAATACAAAAAATACCCAAATATTATAATGTAGCATATTGTCATCTTTTCACAAAGAAACTGCCAGTTAGTGAGTTAGTCACAACATCACTGCATTTGATTGGTCGACCCTACGAACAACACAGTCAAACAACAAAGTTATGCCCATGACTCAAATATTTGAGATCTGTCCTTGGTAAACCCTTTGTCGTTGATATGGACTGTCTGCTACATCAATTTTCCGTCATTTAATTGTAATGATTAAGATGATTATCATAATTGCATTGTAGAATCTGGCCATAACGGATTTCCTTTTTCTTTAAGAGCAATAAACTCGACACAACAACTGTTTTATAAACAGTGTCAAAATATTCATTATGAACCAAGATGTAACATTTGATTCATCCTTTAACTTGTGAACAGATATTAAACTGAATAACCCTAAGCATCACCAAAGTTGACACTCCATGGCGAGTGGGGAGCTAGGGAGTGACCTTGATATAATTTTTGTCAAGAATACCACTTATGTGCACGCTTTGGGTGAATATTGTTCACCTTTTGTTGAAGACCCTCAGGCGACATCAAGATGAAGACAGGAATAAAAGCTCCGTCCTTGATAAACTGGAGTTTTCTATGTATCGTGTGCGTTTTTGTCACATGTACATTCACTCCATATCCTTTCATTTTTCCTATTAAGAATTGTATTCATACTGAAGATAAAAAATAGTTCAATGTACATATTTTCCCGTTTATATGAGTCCCGTTTAATCGCAGACAACAAGTTGGATTGACTGTCTGAAATGTGGTATTTATTGTAAACAGGAAAGCAGGATGTAGAAATAGGGGACGCCATATCGCTGATGATACCGATAGCGATAAACGAATGTGAAGTCTTAAACTATAGTAAGGGTTGGTTAGTAATGTGGTCTGAAGTAGGAGATGCATTGTAGGATTTCTCATGTAACGAAAACTGAATTGTCTGACACTCAATTTTAAGCGATGTAACATTGATTGATTGATTATAGATTGCGCCTCTGGCCAATATGACTTACCTCAGATCTACAACTATGCCAATATGAAATAAATTACGCAATGATACTATATTATATGCATTATATTCATTAGACAATATGCTGGACAATCAGTAAACTATATTTCTTGGATATAAATTTAACACAATTGTTACTTTTTGGACCGCATTCATAAATCAGATAATTCCTTATGCAGGATTTTTCTATTGGAAAATCTGGATGAGAATCACAAATGCAGACAGTAAGATAATTATTCGATACAAGGGCAAAAAAATATAAATCAAAAACATTTGTCTACTCAGCTTATTATACCTCGTTGCGACAGTTAGTTTTTAAAATAAACCTTAAATTTCAATTCCATCTATCATTTTTGGGAAGATCCAGAGTTTGTTACCGGACTGACTAACACCAAATGTGACAAAACCGGACTTTTCACTGGCAGTGTGACGGGTGCCACGCGTGGAGCAGATCATGCTTACCCTTCCGGAGCACCTGATGATACCTCAGTTTTTATAGGGGTTCACACTGACGTTCTTACTTTTCTTTTTTGTTTATTTGTTTTGTCTTTGTCACACTGTCTCAATTCGTAATGCTGTGAATTGCCGTGATCTTGGATTTATGATTTTAGAATTTCCCCTTTCCTCGTTCTTGCTTCGGCATTCGTTTGTCGATGTATTTTGCTTACAAAATTCATGATTGTCCTGTAATTAAAGCTGCGCTATCATTTTAATTGAAATATCTATCGTATAAATTCACAGACAAATCGTATAAAATCTGGGACATCAGTAGTGGACACTCGGGTAAATTCCAGGACAACACGAAACTCCGAATTCTCTGGTGTCTACGTTA
The DNA here is from genome assembly GCA_002080025.1 of Modiolus philippinarum. Taxonomy (NCBI): domain Eukaryota; kingdom Metazoa; phylum Mollusca; class Bivalvia; order Mytilida; family Modiolidae; genus Modiolus; species Modiolus philippinarum. The sequence goes on from MJUU01053650.1 coordinate 97,488, forward strand.
TATCAATAACACTATTCCGGACTATTAAGACAGAGAAGTAACATTTTAGTAAAAATTGCAAAATATCATAGAGAATAAGAACACAAAGGAGTATTTCCGCCTGTAAAATCGGGTCGAATCCATGGCAATCGTATAAAATCATTTTGGGAAAATCGTAGAAAATCATGTCCTCGCAGGACGACGTTACCTACTGTGTATGTATAAACTTTAAATGAAGGGACAACAAAGCAGGTTTGAGATGTCCATGGTGTTCGAGCCATTGCAGTTGGAGTGATCAAATTTCCACTGTACATACTATTATTTATTCTGATTACAAATATGTATTGAATAGAAATAACAATACGTTGAAAACTACAATTATTTGTAATAAAAAAAAAACTGCAAGGCGAAAAAAAGGTGGAAACTAATCATCACCAGTAAGTCCAGAAGATATGATTTACAGAGGACCATTCAAGGATTATTTATGTCAATTAAAGTTTTAATTCAAATTGCTTCTGCTATTCGGAATCAGAGCAGATATTGTTGTTTTGTACAGATTGTAATTTTTTTTTTGAAAATTTGTACAAATTGCAATTTTACTAGTCTGATGAAAAAAAGATAATAATTTTTATTTCATGTCAAGAGCATTTTTAGCCAGGGCTGTTTTATTTCCCTAAAGTCAATTTACCTTAGAATTTTCCTGAATATACAGAGATTAAAATAATTAAAAACAGTTGAAATAACACAATATTTTTACTAGCCCTTGCTCGAAACTGTTACTAATCAAAGAAGATTTATTAGTCTTGGGCATTGGACTAGTAGCTAATTTAGCAGATTGCATATAATTCAATATTTTTCTATGGTATAAAAAAATTGTAAACAAGAATATGCCTCTGTAAGACACGGATGCCCCGGTAATTAATTTATCACAAACTGAATTGTGATAACATGCAAGATTTAAACAGTCATTCAACCACAAAATGTAGGTCATGGACATCAAATTTAATGTGAAATAGCCCGATCTCCTTTAAATGAATGCAACAGTAAAATGTTATGATGCTACAATACATAGTAGTTGAGAAATAGACTTGAATGCAAAACTTAACCAAAGTCAATGAAACGTAAAATGTAGGTCAAAACCACCTAATTGTCAATGATTTGGGCAGTACTCATCAAGGCAATAAATTTGATGAAACATCATTGTCTTATAATGAGTAGTTGTTGAGAAATGGACTATAACGCAAAACTTAAACAAAGTTACAAAAACAGGAAAACAGCAAACACCTACAATGGCCAGGAACTACAATCATATGCAACAATTTACAAGCAAACTGCACCAGAAAAACAATAACGAAAACAAGAGACAAACATAAATAACGATAGGAACTCGGGATAGCCGGACTTGGTACCGGCACCAGCAAAAGCCAGTGGTAGGGTTAAACCGGTTTATGGGTACCCAAACCTCCCCTTTCTCTATAGTATCATAAGCACGCGAATAAAACCCAATACAGGTAGAAAGTCTCTGAAGCGTAAATAGTAATTCAAAGGCACCTAATTATCAATGATTTGGCTAGTACTAATCAAGGCAATACATTTGAGGAAACATCATTGTCTTATAATGTGTAGTTGTTGAGAAAATGGACTTTAACGCAAAACTTAACCAAAGTCGCTGAAGCGTAAAATGTAGGTCAAAGCCACATAGTTGTCAATGATTTGGGTAGTTCTCATCAAGTCAATTAATTAGATGAAACATCATTGTCCTATAATGTGTAGTTGTTGAAAAATGGACTTTTATAACACAAAACTAAACCAGAGTCAGTCAAACATGAAATGAAGTTCAAAGAGTCAAACTACCCAGTGAACTCTGAAGTATTATCAAATATGTACCTACTAGCCCACTATTATTGTTTTTTCAGTGCCTGACAAATGTACCTTAACGCAAAACTTAACCGGACGTACGGAGGGACAAGGGTAACACTATATGCCCCTTTCTCATTCGTGGGCCGGGCATAAAAGCACTTAAAAGAAAACATACAAGAGGAAATCTGTTCTTTAAATCTTTATAATAAAATGATTTTATTTTTGTATGCAGCTCTTGTCTTTTATTGCAAATGAAATAATTATCTCTCATATACCAGGCCCATATAATGGTTACAAAGTTGTCAATTTTCATTGCCAACCATTTTAAAAAGGGTACCAGTACAAAGAATACATTTTCAGAAAAAAGTGTACCTTATTACAGATGAAAAGCTATGAATTAACCTCATATTTTACTATAGAAAGATGATGAAGGTCAGGCTTATATATCCTACAAGACTTAAGGATGTAACAAATACCCAAGAGGATTTACGTGACTAAATAAAGCACATAAAGCTATGTGTTGCTGCAAACATGGGTAAAACCAAATACAAAATAAAACAGGCATTGTAGTTAACATAGTGAGAAATTGTAGATCTTTATGAATTTAAAATTTTTTTTCAGTAACATGAAGTTTATGTCCCTGCAATATTGATTTTTTAAATACAGGAAACATGTTACAAGTTGAAATTCAAGGGTAAATCTTTACAAAAAGATAGACATACATTTGTATCATACAGAAAAGATCCTTTTTGGTTAAGATATAAACCAAACCGTGCACACCAGCATAACTTTCATTGGTAAAACTGTTTTTTTTTTCTGAACCACCATTGTGTGCTTTAAGAAATGGGAAACTAAAAAGTCTGTATCTCTCTCCTGGACACCATCAGCCTATTGGGCAAAACTTTAAAAGGGGTCACCCAAGGATTACTGTGGTCAACGTTTGTTTCATTTGGCCAAGCTGTTTCAGAGGAGCTGATGTTTGAATGCATTTCGTATAGGGTCCAATGTTTATCTATGGTAGGTAGATCTTGACATGGCAAACATTTCATCAATTTACACTTGACCTCTATCTTTTATAGTTTTCGAAATAGGAGATGAAAAATGTAAAAATTGAGAAACAAAATGATGAACAAAACAAAGGGCATAACTCCTACATGGATTTCAGGATTTCCTTTAAAATTACAGGAAAGTAGATCTTGACATGACACGTATTTTATCAATTTACAATTGACCTTTATCTTTACCTGAAAAAAGGGCAATAACCCCGAGATGCCTAAATGGGTTTTTATTTGCCTCCAAATTTCAGGGTAGCTAGATTTTGTCATTCTAAAAAATTAAGTTTGCCAGAACTTTGATATCTGTAATGGTTTTCCAGCTACGTGTGTATTGGCAAAAAACTGCAATTTACCCCAATGTTCTATTTTTATCAATGACCGCCATCTTGTTTGACCTGCGACATTAAACGTTCTTCCAAAAGTCCAATTCCGGAACGTTCCGGGTATAAGAATTGCGGGTCAAAGAGGTCAAACGGGGTAAAAATGGCGTCCCGCTGTATGAGGGCAAAGGGAATAAATTCTTCAATCAACATATGAAATGTATTTATGATTTGAAAAAAGCCGAACATGTCATAAATCAACAAATTATCCCAGGCGGGTCATTTCCAACCAATTTATTTTAGGTCAAGAAAATAAATAGGAGAATTCCTAGATTACGCTCAACTGACGTCAGGTACCAGTTTCCAGTAGATTCGGGGTAAGATGTCGACAATTACCCAAAAATTTGAAAGTGGAATATCGTCTATTAAAACAATAAATTTGAAACTAGATAACATAGTGATGACTTATCAAAGTTTAGTACCATTTGGCCAGGTGGAGAATATTTTTGAAAGTTAATTAACTACAGACGGATGACGAACAGACGCAAAGTGGTTGAAAACCTACCCCTGGCATAGCCAGGTGAGCTTAAATGGTTGACCCTTTAGTTATAATGTACAATGTACACAAGAAACATGTTAATAATAATTGTTAAGGGATCACGTCAGTGGTCCGACAGTCATTAGTCCGACAGTCATTAGTCCGACGGTCATTAATCCGACGGTCATTGGTCCGACGGTCATTAGTCCGACAGTCATTAGTCCGACAGTCGCTAAAGCCTTTTATTTTATATCAGATTTAAATAATCTTTCCTGATTGGTGCAGAGGTGATCAGGTGATATTCATTAATCTATGGTATTTATTCTATCAGTCCATATCACGATATTGACTGGTCCCAATTTTCTGATATTGACCGGTAGCTTTAATTGTGCTTTATGAATTGTTTTCACAATACAGGCGTTTGTTTCTAACAAACGTACTAACTGAAGTGTTTAATGTGACTATAATAAAATTGAAATTTCCAAATCTATACCTTTTAATATTTGCTAATTTTTATGCATCTGTTGTTTTTTTTGATAAGTTAAAGTTCACACAATAGATTGTGATATAATATAAAAATAACAGATCCGAAAAATTTACATGAATTTTGTGAAGAGTACAAGTACAGATTGTTTTGTTTAATTTAAAGATGGGTTGTTTGACTTGTTCATTGTAAAAAAGATAAAACACAATCTCAAATATCTTATGTGAGTGACTTTTAAACAGGGCATGGTTTCAACTGATGAAAAATAACATGTAAATGTTCTTCAATAAAATATACACAATAGTTACTTATATAGAGAGAATTATCACGATATAGACTGCCCTTGGGATAGCAATATGGACTGACACCTGAATAATACCCTCGCATACGGCTCGGGCATTATCTAGGTGTCGGTCCATATCGCTATCCCTCAGGCAGTCTATATCTTGTGATAATTCTCTCTATATAAGTAACTATTATATAAATATTGTTTGGTATTAATGTTCATGCAGCCGCAAAATTAAGAAGTCGCTTTATGGTATGGTTGCCGGCGTCGTTTGCGTTAAAGTAACAGGATACTTTGCTTTTAGTGGACGGAGCATTATCAATTTTAGATTAAAGATGCAGGATAATATAAAGTCATAAAGGGTTATAATTCTGTAAAAAAATTGTGAGAATTCGGGCAAAACGATATGCATAGCTGAAGAATGTGATCAATAACTGTGAATC
>MJUU01053652.1:0-14287 GCA_002080025.1 Modiolus philippinarum
CGTTTGTACGATTTAAAAATCGTTTGTACGATTTTAAAAATATCGTTTAAACAATTTTAAAAAATTGTTTGTACGATTTTAAAAATCATTTAAACGATTTTTATAAAATCGTTTGTACGATTTTTCAAAATCGTTTGTACGGTTTTTAAAATCGTTTGTACGTTTTTTAAAATCGTTTAAACGGCTATAAAATCGTTAGTACGATTTTAAAAAAAAATAGCTATTTGGTTTATAAATACAATTGTATGGAGGCTTATTTGTAACATTTCTGCATTCTGCCCAGATAATGATATCCGTATACAGACATAATAATTTCTAGGGTGAATGATTAAAAGTGCATGTACATGTGTACTCTCGCATGCTGGCAAGTCCCATAAGCAAGCTTAAACACATGGATTGAATAGAGACAATGTTCGGTAATGTGTGAAGGTTCGAATTCGGAAGATAAATATTACATTTCCAGGACGATGACACTATCTAAATTTAGAAGTTCTGTAAACTTTGGATTCCACTCACTAAAATCTCTCTCCTATGTGATTAAGGCATTACTTTCTGTCCCTTTGGTTATTCGTTCATATCCGTAATGTCATATATTTTTAATTGTTTTCTGGTCTTCTATAAAATATTATTTTATATTCACTGTTGGTATATTAGATGTCAAAATGGCCTTCTGCAGGACTACCATTCACTGCAATTTCGGTATCAATGGCGGATCCAGTCTTCGAAAAAAAGGGGTTCTGATGAGGTTCAAGAAAAAAGGGCGTTCAAGTCGACTTTGTTGCAATTTTGCAATTTTCTTCCTAAATTCTGCACGAAATTTAAAGAAAGTTAGAGAAAAGGGGATCGAACCCTGGAACCCCATCTCTTTGATCCGCTTGCTTTATTGTGTGTGTGTTTGTTTGTTTGTTTGTTTGTTTGTTTGTTTGTTTTTGGTTGTTTTTTTGCCACTGGGATGATGTTTCTAATGGTAGACAGTTAGTAACCGACGTAAGCACCAAGCTGGCCCTGTTGTTCAGTACTTTCAAAAGTAACAATATCTAAAGTTTTGAAATATTATAACACTAAAGATATCTTCCAGTTTCAATGCAGTTCATTTGGCGATACTATCATACCCTTCATTGGCAGATCCAGAGGTGGTGTATCAGCCCCTGTTTAGCTGACTTGGCTAATGCCAGGGTAAGCTTTTGCAATCACTTTGCGTCCGTCGTCCGTCCGTCCGGCGTAATTAACTTTTCATTCAAAGATCTTCTTCTCTGCAACTGCTGGGTTAATTGGAACCAAACTCGGCCACAATAGTCCTTGGGTGGTCCCTTACAAAAAAGGTGTTTTTCAGGTCCGCGCGATATCCAAGATGGCCGCCAGCGGGAAACATAATTTTTACATTGGACCCTATGGAAAAACACGTTCAAAGATCTTCTCTGAAACTACTCGGCTAATTGGTACCAAACTTGCCCACAATAGTCCCTGGGTGGTTCCTTGCAAAAAAGGTGTTTTTCACGTCAGCGCTATATCCAAAATGGCCGCCATCGGGAAACATAGTTTTAACATTGGACCCATGGGGAAAAAACTTTCAAATATCTTCTACTCTGAAACTACAGGGCCAATCGGAATCTAACTTGACCACAATAGTCTTTGGATGGTCCCTTGCAGAAAAGGCGTTTTTCAGGTCTGCGCTATATCCAAGATTGCAGCCAGCGGGAAACATAGTTTTAACATTGGACCCTATGGGAAAACACGTTCAAAGATCTTCTCCTGAGAAACTACTGAGCCAATGGAACCAAACTTGGTCAAATTAGTCTTTATGTGGTCTCCTGTAAAGAGAAAACTTTATCCAAGATGGCTGCCAGCAGGGAACATAGTTTAACATTGGACCCTATGGGAACCACTAACAGAGGTCTTCTCCCCTTAAACTACTTGGACATATTGGAACTATAGTTTAACTATGGGCTCTTTTAACATAAATTTCTATGTAAATCAAGAGTCAGGTGAGCGATACAGGCTCTTGAGAGCCTATTGCCGCTCTGGGAAAATCAATTTCGTGCAGAATTAAAGAAAAAAAAAATGAAAAAAAGGTAACAAATTCGACCTGAACCCCTTTTTCGAAGGCTTGATCCACCGGTGCAGGTTAATTGATTTCTGTAATGAGCAGCTTTTTCAAGTGCTTTTGTGCATGGACGTTTTCTTTATTTTGCAACGAAAGTCCGATAGTCCGAAGTTCCGAATGTCTGATAGTCCGAAGGTCCGATAGTCCGACAATGACCATGCCTATATTAACGAAGTTTTCGAAGTCGCTAAGAAATGGTAAGAAAAGGAAAAGTGTAGATATTTCATGTGTGTGTGTGTGGGGGGGATGAAACGATTTTTGGAAATGGGAAAAAGCGAAAAATTTAGGAAAATGGTAAAAAAAAACAACAAGTGGGAAATGGTAAAAACGAAATAAAACATTTGAGAATTCGGAAACGAGGCCCAAAAGTTGTAGAAAATGGAGGAAAATGTCCAAAAATGTAGGAAATGTGAGAACAGACGCCCCATGTCACTCCCTCTTCATGGAGACACAGTTGCAACTGAAAATGCAGATTAGGACAATTTAGAATAACATAATACCGAAGTTACTGTCAATTTGGATTTTGCATATGCGCATCTCGACAACTTATATCTCATCAGTGCAGATACAATAACAATATTGGAAAATCCATATACCGAAATATGTGTAAAGAATGATAGAGAACAAATTACCAATAACATCTAAATAGAAAAGTCAAAATCAGCTAAAGACAAGTCAAAATCAGCTAAAGACAGAGCTATGCAAGAGGGAGATACTCCTTAGTTTTGAACAAAATTATGTTAAATTTAGATATTTCAAGTTTTAAGATAAAATCGGTTTTCGGGCCGGCACCGAAGTGTTTGCTACTTGGTTGGTGAGTACCCTCGGGGACTAACAGTCCACCAGCAGAGGCATCGACCCAGTGGTAATAAATAACATAATACATAATAATGTTAAGTGAGGAGCTGTAATTGCAGAAAAACGGTTACAGGAATGTCTACCAAAATACGAGAATATTTAGTAATGAGGCACTGTCATTTTGAAGAAATTGCGAAATGTTACTTTTGTACTTTTTGAGATAGTAAAGGTTAAGTTTTGAATAGCAAAAGTGTTCAGCTTATCAAGAACTACAATTTTACGTATGTCCCAGTTTCACATCTAATGTAATATGCTCTTCACCAGGAAACTTAGTTTAACATAGGACCCTTTCGGAAATGTTGGAAGTTATTAGTTCTTGAAAACCCGATTACAGCGAGTTGACACATGTATTAACTAGGCATCGTAATATGATGGCCATTAAAATATCTATGATTTTCGTACCGATCATAAATCGAAAAGGCCGCCAGTGCAGATCTTAATTCAACATTTGACCTCTGGGGAAAATTTTCAAATTGTTAATTGTTGAAATCAATTTCATACATTAAGTTTAAACTAAATGTGCATGGTAACACGATAGTCAGTGAAAAAATATACGATTTTAGTAATAATCATAAATTCAAGACGGCCGCCACTGCAGATCTAAGTTTAGCATTAGACTTTATGGAGAATTGTTGCAATTTATTTCTCTTGAAAACTATTTCAGTAGTATAGAGGAGATTTTCATTTATTATTTGTTTATCCATTTATGGATCCGTCCACTGGTCGTTGTTTCAGTTGTACGGGCCATCCAGTGTAAGATTCTAGCCTGACCGATTCATTGGCATACTCTATGTATTTTGGGCAAGTAATGTCCGGTCTTTCCTCGGGAGTTCTCGGTATAAATCCGTGTTATTGTAAACATTCTTGAATGAAGGGACATTCTACAAAATGTCAATGGTGTTCCATGTGTACCACGTCTTCAACCTTCCAGTCAACCAATATTCTACTATAGTGTGTGCATTGACAACTGCCTTCTTTACAAATATAATACAAACTAGAATATTGTCCTCCGCTGGACCACAAATGAATACACCCGTTTCCTAATTGTAGTAAATTTCTTTTAACCGTTGTCCAGACCAAATTTGAATGCATGTCATATAAGCCAGGTAAAGTGTGAAGAAATTTTCTACTCCGTAGTGGATTATAGTTAAACTTCCTCGTCTTGGCAAACAGGAAGAAGTAATACAGACCTAAAAATGGCTTACACTTTACAGTTAGTTATAGCTAAAAATCAGAGAATCGGCAAACTGGAGATGAAAGCACAACAGTCCTGTAAATGAATTACAAGTTTCAACTAAATGTAATAAAGCTCGAGACAAAGTTTCAAATTATTCCAACTTATAGAAGCCAAGTAAACTGTGACGAAAAAAATTCATTAATAGTGGATTATTGTAAGACTTAAAACATATCGGCAAACATGAAGTAGTGAAACAGCAAACCTGAAAATGGCTTACATGTCATAATCAAGCTTCAGACCAAATATGCAATCATTCCAATATATATTGCTGAGAAAACTGTGACCAAAAATGTGTGACGGACAGACAGACATACGGATGGACACCCTCATCAGTATATACCCACCCCCCTTTTTTCATCGTTATGAAGCTCAAGGCCAAATTTAAAGTCTTTCCCACTCATACAAGCAAAGTAAACTGCAGCGAAAATTTCTCATCCATAATAAGTGATAGTAAAACTTCGACATATTGGCAAACAGAAAGAAATAACACAATAGTCCTGAAAATAGCTTACACTTTAAACCCATCTTAATCAAACTTCAAACCAAATATGACAAAAAATGTATGAAAGACAGACAAACGAAGGAACGGACGGACGCACAGATGGACGAACATCTCCATCATTATGTACCCACTGCTCTTACGGGTTATAATAATCATTTCCAGGGATTGTACTGCATTGACGTCCAGGTTTGAATGTATCTGGGCGTAAATCAAAATTTTCACTCGAAGGTTTCAATCACTCCAACGGGCTTTCGGGAATGCAGTCCATCTGTATTCAATGTAGTCGGTCTCTAACATTACTTACATATGCGAAACTTTCTGTGCGTTCTAATTCCCACTTCTAACCACAGCTAGTCAGCAGAATGGCAGTCTGGCGACTGAGAGACACGGTCGTTTACATTTTCTCTGAAACTGCCAGGCCAATTGTAACCAAATTTGGCCTGAATCATCACCAGGGTATGCAGTTTCAAAATTGTATTCGATTAGTCCGTTGATCAAACAACATGGCCGCTGTTACTATAGACAAAACATAAGAGGGGTGGACAAGCTTAAGGGAGACCGGGAGAAAGGAGAAAGATGTCTTGAGACAGAAAGTGGGGCGAGAGAACGAAGAAGTGGGACGGAAGAAGGGAGAAAAGGGGCTAGAAAGGTAGAAAGGAGAAAAAATTCAAGAGGGCCGGGAAAAAGGGGACTGGAGATAAGAAAGAAGGGACGGGAAAAAGGAGATAAGGGACGAGAAAAGGGAGCAAGGGGTCGGGAGAAATGAGAAAGACACCCCCTGTCCGCCACTCAGATAAGGGAAAATTACTGTTTTTTTTTCAAATAATTGGAAAAGCGTTACAGATATCAAAAATCTGACGAGGGTAAAATTATCAGCATGGTAAGATCTACCCTCCCTGCAACCTTAAAGAAATACGTAAACCCGTCTTGGAATTACTACCCTTTTCCGTATAATTTTCAAAATTTTATTATATTTCATTTTTTATAAGAAAAATTATAAGAGATAGAGGTTAACTTTAAATTGCAAGAAAAATTCAGCATGTCACGATTCTACCAACCTTGAAGTTTGGAGGAAAATCTAAAAGCCATATAGGAGTTACTGCACTTTATTGGTAAAATTTTCGATTTCTTTTTCACATTTTCACCTTATTTTTCAAAACCGCTATGAGATAAAGGTCAAGTTTCAATAGCAAAAGTTTTCATCTTATTTAGAACTGCAATCTCTACATATGTCTGACATATCCGCACCCCCTCCAAGATGGCCGCTGCCGTGGAACATAGTTCACTCCTATGGGAAAATATTGTAAATTATTGTTAATTCTTGAAAACCGTTTCCTACATCAATTTGATATTAACTAGGCATGGTGACACGTTGGTCATCAAGAAAATATATGATTTTTGTTTAGTATCGATCATGAGTCCAAGATGGACACCCCTGCAATTTTAGTTTAACTTTGCAAACTACGGGAAAATGTTGTGAATTGCTAAATTATTGAAAACAGTTTTATATATAGGTTGATATTAACAAGGCTTGGTAATTTTATTATTTGTACCATTTACAAATCCAAAATGGCGGTCACTAGGGAAAGTAGGCATGCGAACATATTGTTAATTTTTGAAAACGGTTTCTACAGCAAGTTGATATCAATTAGGCATGGTAAAATTGTAACATGATGGTCATTGAACATATTTATGACTTTAGTAACGATCACAAATCCAAGATGGCTGCAAACGCAGATCTTAGTTTTTTCCTATGGGAAAATGTTGCAAATTGCTTATTCTTGAAAACCGTTCCACATATCAAGTTGATATCAACTAGGCATGGTAAATAAAAGGTCATCTACCAAATTTTATACAGTTGTACGAATCAGATATAAAAGATGCCCGTCACCGGGAAATATAGTTTAACTTAGAACCCTATGGGAAAATGTAAATTGGTTATTCTTGAAATCCGTTTCATAATTGATATTAACTAGGTATTTTAACATGACAGTAATCTACCAGATGAATGATTTTACTAACAGTTGGCTGTCACCTCAGATAAATCATTTAACTCTGTCGGAAAATCTTATCTAATCAATCGCCACCACGTGAGAGAACAGGCTCACGTGTGAGCATCTGGTTCTATGACCCAATTGGGGGTTTTCTATCAGGTTAGCGTTCATCGTTAGGAAGTTGTGATAACTCGTTATTCATTAATGCTGCTTATGACTTGATTATAATTATGATTTTACAACTCAAGAGTATATTTTAACAGTGCTCGTGTACTCATTTCAATATATTGATGCTGCTACGCCAGATACGAGGTATAATTGCTGCTACTGCTGCAGGGTGGAGGTGATAGTGAGATAAAATAGAAAAAAGACCAATTGTTTGACACAAACTCATTTTCACCTCTTCATTTTCTTAAAGGCATTTCACCATGCTTGTGACTGGCTATAACTATATATAGTAATACACTGGAGTCGAAGTACGTATCGAAAATTTCCTTATTTGCGCGAATGGCATTTAATTTCTATAGATGCGACTCCATTAAATGCCTTGTTGGCGTCAATAACAGATTGACTGCATAAAAGTGCAAATGGACGACAATAAGGCACTTAATCGAGTCGCATCTATATGATTTAAATGCCATTCACGTAAATAAGGAAATTCTCGATACGCACTTCCACCCAAGTGGTAATAGGCTGCATTATTTATCTTTTACGTGGAGTCGTTGCTGCATAATAAACGAAACTTCCATACACAAGAAGCAGCGAAAAAGCTGTTCATTATAGAAATTAATTAACCTTCATCGGCGGATCAAGCCTTCAAATAGGGGGTTCAGGTCGAAATTGTTACAATTTTTGTCTATTGTTCCCTCAATTCTGTACGAAATTAGTTTTTCCCAGAAAAAGGGGTTATATCACCACCTCTGTATCTGCCAATTAAAGGGTATAATAATATCGCAAAATGAACTGCAGGAGGATGCCTTTAGTGTATTAATATTTCAAAACTTAAGTCATTGTTACTTTTGAAAGTACCGAACAGCAGTGCCAGCCTTGTGCTTACGTCGGGTACTAACTGTCTACCATCAGAAACATCATTCCAGTGGAAAAAAAAAAACACACACACACAAACTCGCACAAGCCTCCCTCTGAAAATCAAATGGCCGACCCCCTAATCCTGCAGATAACCATTTCGACATCTAATATGTCCTATCAAACATTTTCAAATCCCAAAACGACATCACTGGTGTGAACGAATAACAAAGAGGACAAAAAGTAACGCCCATATCACCTAGGAGAGAGGTGTTAGTGAGGGGAATCCAAAGTTAACAGAATTTCTAAATTTTAGATATTTTTGTGTCGCCTGCACCTAGTGCAGGATCGACACATAGGGATCACTATCCGTCTTGCGTCCGTCTTCCCGTCCGTCCATCTGTATGACTCCAAAATTTTTAACACCTGCATCTCCTCCTAAACCACTTGGTACTTTCCAACCAAACTTGCAGGAATTCTTCAGTATATATTGTAGATGTGCACCATGGATTTTTCTTTCCTTTTTTCTTTTTTAAATTTTATAGCTATATTTGGACTTTGTCATTTTAGCTTATTGGAGTCTTACTCGTAGGGTTTGCCTCCATTTTCCACAACTCCTCCTAGGCCGCTGGGTACTTTCTAACCCAACTTGCAGGAATGCTTTGTTACAACCACTTTTGTAATCCCAACCACTTTTGTAATCCCTTGATTACAAATGTGGTTTTGGGTTACAAAAGTGGTTTGACTAAATCTCTTATCAACCACTTTTGTAATCCCTAACCACTTTTGTAATCCATCTTTCTTAAGATTTTTTTTCAACATAATTTGGATTCAAAAGTACAGGTTTTACTGTATAGTATCACTTTAAGGAAAGATCAACATTTTTTTGATGAAACTCTTTGAGTTGAATGAGGGATTACAAAAGTGGATGAGATTTCAAAAGTGGTTGACTTAGAATTTTTATCAACCACTTTTGTAATCCCTAACCACTTTTGTAATCCTACGATTTCAGATGTGTTTTAGAATTTTTGAAATCCAGAACCAATGTCACTTTAAGTATTAATCAACATTTTTTATGTGAAACTCTTTGAGTTGAATCAGGGATTACAAAAGTGGTTGAAATTTCAAAAGTGGTAGACTTAGATTGTTTATCAACCACTATTGTAATCCCTCATCCTCTTTTGTAATCCCACGATTTAAAATATGGTTTAGTATATTTCAAATCTAGAACCACTGTCACTTAAAGTAAAGATCGTCATTATTTTGATGAAACTCTTTGAGTTTGAATTAGGGATTACAAAATGGGTTGAGATTTCAAAAGTGGTTGACTAAGAATTTTTATCAACCACTTTTGTAATCCCAAACCACTTTTGTAATCCCAAACCACTTTTGTAATCCTACGATTTTAGATATTTTTTATAATTTTTGAAATTAAAGAGAACCACTGTCACTTTGAGTAAAAACCAAGATTTTTTTTATGAAACTCTTTGAGTTGAATGAGGGATTACAAAAGTGGTTGAGATTTCAAAAGTGGTTGACTAAGAATTTTTATCAACCACTTTTGTAATCCTTAACCTCTTTTGTAATCCCTTACCACTTTTGTAATCCTACGATTTTAGATCTGTTTTAGAATTTTTGAAATCAAAGAGAACCACTTATCACTTTGAGTAAAAACCAAGATTTTTTTATGAAACTTTTTGCATTGAATGAGGGATTACAAGTTAAGTGCTTGAGATTATAAAAGTGGTTGACTAAGAAATTTTATCAACCACTTTTCTAATCCCTAACCTCTTTTGTAATCCCCAACCACTTTTGTAATCCTACGATTTTAGATGTTTTTAAGAATTTTTTAAATCAAAGAGAACCACTGTCACTTTGAGTTAAAACCACGATTTTTTTGAAACTCTTTGAATTGAATGAGGGATTACAAAAGTGGTTGAGATTTCAAAAGTGGTTGACTAAGAATAATTATCAACCGCTTTTGTAATCCCTAACCACTTTTGTAATCCATTACCACTTTTGTAATCCTACGATTTAAGGTCTGTTTTAGAATTTTTGAAATCAAAGAGAACCACTGTCACTTTGAGTAAAAACCAAGATTTTTTATGGAACTTTTTGAGTTGAATGAGGGATTACAAAAGTGGATGACTACGATTTTTTTAACCACTTTTGTAATCCCTCATCCACTTTTGTAATCGCACGATTTAAAATATGGTTTGGTTTATTTGAAATCTAGAACCACTGTCACTTTAAGTAAAGATCGACATTATTTTGATGAAATTCTTTGAGTTGAACAAGGGATTACAAAATGGATTAAGATTTCAAAAGTGGTTGACTAAGAATTTTGATTAACCTTTTTTGTAATCCCTAACCGCTTTCGTACTTCCTAACAACTTTTGTAATCACATGATTTCAAATGTGGTTTAGTATTTTTGAAATCCAGAACCACTTTCACTTAAGGTCAGATATATCAACTACTTTTGCAATCCCTTACCATTCTTGTAATCCTACGATTTCAGATGTGGTTAAGAATTTGAAATCCAGATCCACTGTCACTTTGAGTAAAAATCAAGATTTTTTTTTATGAAACTTTTAGTTGAATGAGGGATTACAAAAGTGGTTGAGATGTCAAAAGTGGTTGAGATGTCAAAAGTGGTTGACTAAGAATTTTTAGCAACCACTTCTTTAATCCCTAACTACTTTTGTATTCCTACGATTTTAGATGTGTTTTAGAATTTTTGAAATCCAGAACCAATGTCACTTTAAGTAAAAATCAACATTTTTTAATGAAACTCTTTGAGTTGAATGAAGGATTACAAAAGTGGTTGACTAAGATTTTTTTCAACCACTTTTGTAATCCCTCATCCCACGATTTAAAATATGGTTTAGTATATTTGAAGTCTAGAACTACTATCACTTTAAGTAAAAATCAACATTTTATTTTATAAAACTCTTGGAGTTAAATGAGGGATTACAAAAGTGGTTTAGATTTCAAAAGTGGTTGACTTAGAATTGTTATCAACCACTTTTGTAATCCCTAACCACTTTTGTAATCCTACGATTTCAGATGTGTTTTAGAATGTGTGAAATCCAGGACCAATGTCACTTTAAGTATAAATCAACATTTTTTTTATCAAACTCTTTGAGTTGAATCAGGGATTACAAAAGTGGTTGAAATTTCAAAAGTGGTAGACTAAGATTGTTTATAAACCACTTTTGTAATCCGTAATCCTCTTTTGTAATCCCACGATTTAAAATATGGTTTAGCATATTTGAAATATAGAACCACTGTCACTTTAAGTAAAGATCGTCATTATTTTGATGAAACTCTTTGAGTTTGAATTAGGGATCACAAAATGGGTTAAGATTTCAAAAGTGGTTGACTAAGAATTTTCATCAACCACTTTTGTAATCTCTTACCGCTTCTGTACTTCCTAACCTGTTTCGTAATCCCATGATTTAAAATGTGGTTTATAATTTTTGAAATCCAGAACCACTGTCATTTTAGGTAAGATTCATCAGCCTCTTTTGTAATCCCTAATCACTCTTGTAATCCTACGATTGCAAATGTGGTTTAGAATTTTTGAAATCGTGAACCACTGTCATTTTTAGTTAAAATTAAGATTTTTTTATGAAACTCTTTTAGTTGAATCAGGGATTACAAAAGTGGTTGAGATTTCAAAAGTTGTTGACTAAAAATTTTTATCAACCACTTTTGTAATCCCTAACCACTTTTGCAATCCCAACCACTTTTGTAATCCTACGATTTTAGATGTTTTTAAGAATTTTTGAAATCAAAGAGAACCACTGTCACTTTGAGTAAAAACCAAAATTTTTTTTTATGAAACTTTTTGAGTTGAATGAGGGATTACAAAAGTGGTTGAGATTTCAAAAGTGGTTGACTAAGAATTATTATTTAACACTTTTGTAATCCCAAACCACTTTTGTAATCCCCAACCACTTTTGTAATTCTAAGATTTTAGATGTTTTTAATAATTTTTGAAATCAAAGAGAACTACTGTCACTTTGAGTAAAAACCAAAATTTTTTTTTATCAAACTCTTTGAGTTGAATGAGGGATTACAAAAGTGGTTGAGATTTCAAAAGTGGTTGACTAAGAATTTTTATCAACCACTTTTGTAATCCCTAACCACTTTTGTAATCCTACGATTTTAGATCTGTTTTAGAATTCTTTAAATGAAAGAGAACCACTGTCACTTTGAGTAAAAACCAAGATTTTTTTATGAAACCTTTTGAGTTGAATGAGGGATTACAAAAGTGGTTGAGATTTCAAAAGTGGTTTACTACGATTTTTTTAACCACTTTTGTAATCCCTCATCCACTTTTGTAATCCCACGATTTAAAATATGGTTTAGTATATTTGAAATCTAGAACCACTGTCACTTTAAGTGAAGATCGACATTATTTTGATGAAACTCTTTGAGTTGAACGAGGGATTACAAAATGGGTTAAGATTTCAAAAGTGGTTGACTGGGAATTTTTATCAACCTTTTTTGTAATCCCTAACCGCTTTCGTACTTCCTACCAACTTTTGAAATCACATGATTTCAAATGTGGTTTAGTATTTTTGAAATCCAGAACCACTTTCACTTAAGGTAGGATATATCAACCACTTTTGCAATTCCTTACCATTCTTGTAATCCTACGATTTCAGATGTGGTTTAGAATTTTTGAAATCAAGATCTGCTGTCAGTTTGTGTAAAAACCAAGAATTTTTTTGTTATAAAACTTTGAGTTGAATGGGGGATTACAAAAGTGGTTGACTAAGAATTTTTAGCAACCACTTTTGTAATCCCTAACCACTTTTGTAATCCTACGATTTAAGATGTGTGTTAGAGTTTTTGAAATCCAGAACCAATGTCAATTTAAGTAAAAATCAACATTTTTTTTATGAAACCCTTTGAGTTGAATTGGGGATTACAAAAGTCGTTGACTAAGATTTTTTTCAACCAGTTTTGTAATCCCTCATCCCACGATTTAAAATATAGTTAGTATATTTGAAATCTAGAACTACTGTCACTTTAAGTAAAAATCAACATCTTATTTTGTAAAACTCTTGGAGCTGAATGAGGGATTACAAAATGGGTTAAGATTTCAAAAGTGGTTGACTAGGAATTTGTATCAACCATTTTTGTAATCCCATGATTTAAAATGTGGTTTAGTATTTTTAGCTCACCTGGCTAATGCCAGGGTAAACTTTTGCCATCACTTTGCGTCCGTCGTCCGTTCGGCGTAAACTTTTCATTCAAAGATCTTCTTCTCTGAAACTACTGGGCCAAACTTGGCCACAATAGTCCTTGCGTGGTCCCTTACAAAAAAAGGTGTTTTTTAGGTCCACGCGATTTCCAAGATGGCCGCCAGCGGGAAACATAATTTTAACATTGGACCCAATGGAAAACACTTTCAAAGATCTTCTCTGAAACTACTGAGCCAATTGGTGCCAAACTTGGCCACAATAGTCCTTGGGTGGTCCCTTACAAAGAAGGTGTTTTTTAGGTCCGCGCAATTTCCAAGATGGCCGCTAGCGGGGAACATAGTTTTAACATTGGACCCTATGGGAAAACATTTTCAAAGATCTTCTCTGAAACTACTGAGCCAATTGGTGCCAAACTTGGCCACAATAGTCTTTGGGTGGCCCTTTACAAAAAAGGTGTTTTTCAGGATCGCGCAATTTCCAAGATTGCCGCCAGCGGGGAGCATAGTTTTAACATTGGACCCTATGGGAAACAACTTTCAAAGATCTTCTCCTCTGAAACTACTGAGCCAATTGAAACCAAACTTGGCCACAATAGTCCTTGGGTGGTCCCTTACAAAAAAGGTGATTTTTAGGTCCGCGCGATTTCCAAGATGGCCGCCAGCGGGAAACATAATTTGTACATTGGACCCTATGGTAAAACACTTTCAAAGATCTTCTCTGAAACTACTGAGCCAATTGAAACCAAACTTGGCCACAATAGTCCTTGGGTGGTCCCTTACAAAAAAGGTGTTTTTTTAGGTCCGCGCAATTTCCAAGGTGGCCGCCAGCGGGGAACATAGTTTTAACACTGGACCCATGGGAAAACATTTTCAAACATCTACTTCTCTGAAACTACTGAGCCAATTAGTGCCAAACTTGGCCACAATAGTCTTTGGGTGGTCCCTTACAAAAAAGGTGTTTTTCAGGATCGTGCAATTTCCAAGATGGCCACCAGCGGGGAGCATAGTTTTAACAATGGACTCTATGGGAAAACACTTTCAAAGATCTTCTTCTCTGAAACTACTTAGCCATTTCGTACCAAACTTGGCCACAATAGTCTTTTGGTGGTCCCTTACAAAAAGGTGTTTTTTAGGTCCGCGCAATTTCCAAGATGGCCGCCAGCGGGGAAAATAGTTTTAACATTGGACCCTATGGGAACACACTTTCAAAGATCTTCTTCTCTGAAACTACTGAGCCAATTGGAACCAAACTTGGTCACAATAGTCTTTGGGTAGTCCTTTAAAAATAAGGTGTTTTTCAGGATTGCGCTACATTCAACATGGCCGCCAGCGGGACATAGTTTTAACATT
>MJUU01053652.1:15200-67832 GCA_002080025.1 Modiolus philippinarum
ACTTAGTTTTTACATTGGACCCTAAGGGAAAACACATTCAAAGATCTCCTCTGAAACTACTTAGCCAATGGAACCAAACTTGGTCAAAATAGTCTTTATGTGGGACCCTGAAAGGAAAACTGTCTGGTTTTTTTTAGGTTCACACTTATCCAAGATTGCTGCAAGCAGGGAACATTGTTTAACATTGGACCACATGGGAAACACTAACAAAGGTCTTCTCCCCTTTAACTAATTAGGGATATTGGATTTATAGTTTAACTATATATATGGGCTCATTAACATAAAATGTCTATGTTAATCAAGGGCCAGGTGAGCGATACAGGCTCTTGAGAGCCTCTTGTTGAAATCCAGAACCACTGTCATTTTAGGTAAGATTTATCAACCTCTTTTGTAATCCCTAACCACTCTTGTAATCCTACGATTGCAAATGTGGTTTAGAATTTTTGAAATCAAGAAACACTGTCACTTGGAGTAAAAATCAAGATTTTTTTTATGAAAATCTTTGAGCTGAATGAGGGATTACAAAGTGGTTGAGATTTCAAAAATGTTTGACGAAGAATTTTTATCAACCACTTTTGTAATCCTACGATTTTAATGTGTTTTAGAATTTTTGAAATCAAGAACCACTGTCATTTGACTAAAAATCTACATTTCCTTGTGATATTCTTTGAGTTGAACGACGGATTACAAAAGTGGTTGAGATTTCAAATGTGGTTGACTAAGAATTTTTATCAACCACTCTTGTAATTCCTAACCACTTTTGCAATCTTACGATTTCAGATGTGTTTTAGAATTTTTGAAATCCAGAACCAATGTCACTTTAAGTAAAAATCAACATTTTTTATGAAAATCTTTGAGTTGAATAAGGGATAACAAAAGTGGTAGACTAAGATTGTTTATCAACCACTTTTGTAATCCCTCATCCTCTTTTGTAACCCCACGATTTAAGATATCATAAACCAAAATGGTTTAGTATATTTGAAATCAAGCAACACTGTCACTTTAAGTAAAGATCGTCAATATTTTGATGAAACTCTTTGAGTTTGAATTAGGGATTACAAAATTGGTTAAGATTTCAAAAGTGGTTGACTAAAAATTTTCATCAACCACTTTTGTACTTCCTAAACTGTTTTGTAATCCCATGATTTCAAATGTGGTTTAGTATTTTTGAAATCCAGAACCACTGTAACTTTAGGTAAGATTTATCAACCTCTTGTGTTATCCCTAACCACTCTTGTAATCCTACGATTGCATATGTGGTTAAGAATTTTTGAAATCAAGAACCACTGTCACTTGGAGTAAAAATCAAGATTTTTTTATGAAAGTTATTGAGCTGAATGAGGGATTTCAAAAGTGTTTGACTAAGAATTTTTATCAACCACTTTTGTAATCCCTCATCCACTTTTGTAATCCTACGATTAAAAATTTGATTAGTATATTTGAAATCTAGAACCACTGTCACTTTAAGTAAAGATCGACATTATTTTGATGAAATTCTTTAAGTTGAAGGAGAGATTACAAAATGGGCTAAGATTTCAAAAGTGGTTGAGTAGGAATTTGTATTGACCATTTTTGTAATCCCATGATTTCAAATGTGGTTTAGTATTTTTGAAATCCAGAACCATTGTCACTTAAGGTAAGATAATCAACCACTTTCGTAATTCTAACCAATCTTGTAATCCTACGATTTTAATTGTGGTTTACAATTTTTGAAATCCAGAAGCACTGGGCTATTCCTTCATGGAAGAGATCACGAAAATTTTAAGTACAGAATTTAAGAGTATAAATACAGAGAACAGCAGGGATAAAAAAAAAAGAGGAAAATCTTTAAGTAGTCTTATACTAAGAAAAAATGTTGTGGAGAATTGCGCAAAATCTTACAGTAGTCTTCTACTAAGGAAGAAGTTTGCGAAGAATTGCGGAGAATCTTTCAGTAGTCTCCTCCTAAGGAAAAATTTTGCGGAGAATTGCGGAGAATCTTACAGTAGTCTTATACTAATGAAAAAGTTTGCGGAGAATTGGCAGAATCTTTTAGTTGTCTCCTACTTAGGAAAAAGCCACTAATGAAATAGTTTGCGGAGAATTGCGGAGAATCTTTTAGTAGCCTCCTTCTTATGAAAAACTTTGCGGAGAATTGCGGAGAATCTTACAGTAGTCTTGTACTAAAGAAAAAGTTTGCAGAGAAATGCACAGAATCTTTAAGTGGTCTCCTACTTAGGAAAAAATTTGCGAAGAATCTTACAGTAGTCTTTAACTAAGGAAAAAGTTTGCTTAGAATTGCGGAGAATCTTACAGTAGTCTTCTACTAAGGAAAAAGTTTGCGGAAAATTGCGGAGAATTTTACAGTAGTCTTCTACTTAGAACAAAGTTTGCGGAGAACTGCGGAGAATCTCACAGTAGTCTTCTTCTAAAGAAAAAATACAGTAGTCTTCTACTAAGGAAATAGTTTGCGGAGAATTGCGGAGAATCTTTTAGTAGTCTCCTACTTATGAAAAAGTTTGCGGAGAATTGCGGAGAATCTTACAGTAGTCTTGTACTAAAGAAAAAGTTTGCAGAGAATTGCACAGCATCTTTTAGTGGTCTCCATCTTAGGAAAAAAATTGCGGAGAATCTTACAGTAGTCTTATACTTAGGAAAAAAATTGCTAAGAATTGCGGAGAATCTTACTGTAGTCTTCTACTAAGACAAAAGTTTGCGGAGAATTGCGGAGAATCTTACAGTAGTCTTCTACTAATAAAAAACTTTGCGGAGAATTGCACAGAATCTTTGAATGGTCTCCTACTTAGGAAAAAGTTTGCGGAGAATTTCGGAGAATCTTAAGGTAGTCTTCTACTAAGGTAAAAGTTCGCGAAGAATTGCGGAGAATCTTACAGTTGTCTTCTTCTAAGGAAAAAGTACAGTAGTCTTCTACTAAGGAAAAAGTTAGCTGAGAATTGCACAGAATCTTACAGTAGTCTCCTACTTAGTAAAAAGTTTGCGGAGAATTGCAGAGAATCTTACAGTAGTCTTATACTAAAGAAAAAGTTTGCGGAGAATTGCACAGAATCGTTAAGTAGTCTCATACTTAGAAAAAAGTTTGCGGAGAATCTTACAGTAGTCTTACAGCGGAGAATTGTGAAGGATCTTACAGTAGTCTCATACTAAAGAAAAAAGTTCCTTATCTACTAAGGAAAAAGTTTGCGGAGATTTGCGGAGAATCTTTCAGTAGTCTCCTACTAAGAAAAAAGTTTGCGGAGAATTGCACAAAATTTTTTAGTAGTCTCATACTTAGGGAAAAGTTTGTGGAGAAAATAGGAGATTCTTACAGTCTTCTACTAAGGAAAAGTTTGCGGAGAATTGTGGAGAATCTTTCAGTATAGTCATCTCCTAAGAAAAAAGTTTGCGAAGGATTGCCCAGAATCTTACAGGAGTGTAATACTTAGGAGAAAGTTTGCGGACAATTGCAGAGAATGTTGCAGTAGTCTATACTAAGGAAAAAGTTTGCGGAGAATTGTGGAGAATCTTGGAAGCAGTTTGATACCCGTACCTAACAGTGGGTATAAACGGGAAGTGGGATTGGAATTTTTTAGCAAGAGGCAAACGGGATTGTGGCAAAAAAGTGCACATGAAAACAGGAAAGGATGACCAGTATGCCTGTGAAACGGGAGTAGCAGGCTCTTTAAGAATCTTGGAAAAAAAATTCTGCCCGCGAAACAGGAAAGTGTATATAATTAACAGGATTTAGGGAAAGGGACCCCATGGAGACCCCTAACCATAGCCCTAACTCACTAATTCCCTTTGGATAACCCTAACAATCTCCCTGACTGAAACCTAGCATTTTACTTGACTTATATATATTACATCTTATCCTTTCCCAAAATATAATTAACCCAACCCTTTCCATATAAATTAAATAATAAACCCTTCAGTTCCCTTACCGTTACTCTTTATATAGCACCATTATAACCCTTTCACTCTATTTATCCTAAATTCTTTTCAAGCCTACCCTTACCAAACCAAAATTGTTGCGGCAATATTACCGCAGTATTGTGGCTATATTGGGGCAACAATCTTTTTGTCACCAGAACAGAACTGAACTCTTTCAAATGTTACCGCTAACGGTGACAACCTCTGGTGACATTCTGGCTACCAAAAATTACTAGCCCTTCCCCTAAATGTATCCCCAACCCTTTCACTGACTATAACCCTAACCATTTCCTTAAATATTACTCTAACCTTTTCCCTGACTATAACCCTTACCCTTTCCATGATTAAAACCGTTACCATTTCCCTAAATATAATCCTAACCCTTTCTCCAGCTATAACCCTAACGATTTCCCACGACTATAATTCCAACCATTTCCTTAAACATTACCCAACCTTTCCATGATTATAACCCTAAGCATTTCCTCAAATATAACCCTAACCATTTCCCTGACATAATCCTAACCCTTTTCTCCACTATAACCCTAACCATTTTCCTGACTATAACCCAATCATTTCTCTTTCACTAACCCTTTTCCTGACTATAACCATTACCATTTCCCTTAATGTTACAATATAACCCTTTCCTTTACTATATCTCTGACCATTTCCCTAAATATAACCCTAACCATTTCTCTGACAAACCCTAACCCATTCCTTGACTATGTAACCCTAACCATTTCCCTAAATAAATCCGAACTCTTTCCTTGATAATAACCCTAACCATTTCCCTAAATGTAACTCAAACCCTTTCCCTGACTATAACCCTAACCATTTCCCTAAATATAACTCTGACCCTTTCCCTAAGTATAACCCTAACAATTTCCCTAATTAATAACACTAACCCTTTCCCGGACTATAACCCTAACCCCGACTACAATCTTAACCCTTTTCCAAAATATAATCCTAATAATTAGGTAGTTTTGACCTACATTTTACACTTCATTGACTTTGGTTAAGATTTGCATTAATCACCATTTCTCAACCAAATTAATTGCCTTGATGAGTTTTACCCAAACTATTGACAATTAAGTGGTTTTGACCTATATTTTATCCTTCAGTAACTTTGCGTTTAAGTCTATTTCTGAACTACTATCCATTGTAGCATCATGATATTTCACTGCAAGATTCATCTAAAAAGATCTGCCCATCGCACCAACATTTGGGTGTCCATGACTCACATTTTATGGTTGAATGACTTTGGTTAAATTCTGCATTTCATCACAATTCAGTGAGGGGAACATATTTTATGAATGATGGACTTGGGTTAATCTGTTGCGATAGATTTATTGGCGCCGCATCATTACAGACCCATTCTTTAGTTTCTTTTGTTTTTTTTACCATGCTTCACACTCATGGATAGATCCATGTGTTTGGATAACACACAAATACTTAAGTATATTTAATGTCTTTTTTATACATAAATCATAAAACATTTGCATACTGCAAACTTCATGTTTCGTTTTATAATAGAATCTTATAAACTTTGAACTTTGAACTATAGTTTCTCAGTAACTTTGAGTGATAGGTCAATGATATCTGGTATGTAGGTGTCTTAGGGAATACATGACATTCTGTTATTTGGCTTTACCAACTTTTTCCTAAGTATTATACAGCCCACTGGAGATTCTCCGCAATTATCTGCTGACCTTATCCTAAGTACTATTCTGTCGACTTGAGATTCTCCGCAATTCTCTGCTGACTTTTTCCTAGGTACTATACTGCCCACTGGAGATTCTCCGCAATTCTCCGCTGACTTTTTCCTTAGTACTATTCTGCCCGCTGGAGATTCTCCGCAATTCTCCGCTGACTTTTTCCTTAGTACTATTCTGCCCACTTGAAATTCTCCGTAATTCTCCACTGACTTTTTCCTAGGCACTATTCTGCCCACTTGAGATTCTCCGTTATTCTCCACTGACTTTTTCCTAGGTACTATACTGCCAATTGGAGATTATCCGCATTCTCCGCTGACTTTTTCCTAAGTACCATACTGCCCACTGGAGATTCTCCGCAATTCTCCGCCGACTTTTTCCCAAGTAACTGTACTGCCCACTGGAGATTCTCCACAATTTTCCGCCGACTTTTTCCTAAGTACTATACTTCCCATTGGAGATTCCCTGCAATTCTCCGTAAACTTTCCGATTTTTTTTATACTGCCCACTGGAGATTCTCCGCAATTCTCCGTCGTCTTTTTCATAAGTATTATATTGCATTCTCCGTAAATCTCAGCTGACTTTTCCTAAGTTTTATACTGCCCACTTGAGATTCTCCGCTCACTTCTGCCTAGGTATTATACTGCATTGGGAAATCTCGGCAATTATCCGCTGATTTCTTCCTAGGTACGATACTGCATTGAAGATTCTCCGCAATTCTCCGCTGACATTTTCCTAAGTATTATACTACATTTGAGATTCTCCGTGATTCTTAGCAAATTTTTGGCAAGTATTATACTGCCTTGGAGATTCTCCGCAATTCTCCGCAAAGTTTATCTGATGTATTATACTCCAAAGGAGATCCTCCACCAACTTTTTACCAAGTATTATACAGCCCACTGGAAATTCTCCGCAATTCTCCGCTTACTTCTTTCTTAGGTATATACTGCATTGGAGATTCTCCACAATTCTCCGATGACATATTCCTGAGACACTACCTGTGAGATTTTCCGCGATTCTCCGCAAACTTTGTCAAAAGAATTATACTGGCTTGGAGATTCATCACAATTCTCCGCAAACTTTTTCTTAAATATAATATTCCCATGGAGATTCTCCGCAATTCTCCGCTTATTTTTTCAGTAGATATGTAGAATGGTTAGGAGAGTTTTTATTTTAGTATTTTCATGATCTCTTACATGAAGTATGAACCAAGCACTGTCACTGTAAGTAAAGATCAACATTTTTTGAATGAGGGATGACATTAGTGGTTGAGATGTCAAAAGTGGTTGACTAAGATTTTTTTCAACCTCTTTTGTAATCTCTAACCAATTTTGCAATCCCTAACCACTTTTGTTATCTCATGATTTAAATGTGGTTTAGTATTTTTGAAATCCAAAACCACTGTCATTTTTAGTAAAGATCAACATTTTAATGCCCCCTTCTCCTACAGTTTTGATTCTAGGAAGTTTTTATTTTGCAGATCTTTTGCAGATCTTCTGTACCTATATTGAAGATATGCATGTGGTAAGGATTTTGATTTTGGTTATTTTTTTGTTAGAATTATACATTGTTGAATTTAGTCATTTTGGTGATTTAGTAATACAGGGTACATAGTTTGTCCGTACAACTCCTCCTACAGTTTTGATGCTAGGGGGTTTTTATTTTGCAGATAATTTGAACCTATATTGAAAATTTGCATCTTGGAAGGATTTTGATTTTGATGCATTTTTGGAAAAATACACATTGTTGAACTTAGTCATTTATTGGGTGAAGAATAATAGAGGGTACACAGATAGTCCTCCTACAGTTTTGATGCTAGGAAGGTTTTATTTTGCAGTTCATTTGTACCTATATCAAAGATGTGCATGTGGTATGTATTTTGATTTCGGTTCTTTTTTTTTTCAAAAATATACATTGTTAAACTTTTCATCTTTTGGTTATATAGTAATAGAGGGTACATAATTTATTTGTGCAACCTAGAGTAACATGTGTTTAGCGGGGGCATCATATATTTCTTAAAGACACAAATATTACTAAAAGAAATCCCAATTTGTTTCAACCTTGCGCGGGGGCATGTCATCCTCTAGTTTTCATGAAACTGTTTGAGTTCAGTTGAGTTCAACTTAGGAAGGATCAGCTGGCAGAGAGGTTAAAACAGCCAAGGGAAAGCTGAAGAAAAAATCAAAGTGACGTCCAATTAGCGCGAAGTCTTAGGAAGAGTATACAGCACGGTGACCCTCGAAACACTGAAGCCACATGACATGGAAACATTCATTATGTTCATGCAAATGAGCCACGGCATAATCCGAAGCAAGATATCAAAGGCCCTAGCAGAGAAGAGAGGGTTGAAGGTGCAACTGCTCCCCCGGGTGGAGATGGCGAAGATCGCTCCGACACCAATATATCTACGAAACCCGATATTTCTTGTCAACCTTGACCACCATCACCAAGTCGTTAAACCTGGACCAGGTGATAGCGCAAATTGGGGGAAAGATCACGGAGGGATGGCAAATTCCCAGAGTAGAGGTAGTGGGTGGACCCTTGGACAAATTGAAGAGGATTCAGTTGAATGAATACAAACAACTCGCGGGAAGCTCATATATCCCACTTTCCAAGAATCTGGCGGCCAAAAAGGCAATGATCAATATTCAAATAACATAATACCGAAGTCAAAATAATGATCTGAAGTTTTTCAAATGGTCTATCCTCTTGGCGCTTCATCAGGAGGAGGTAGACCATACACGTACCAATCGAGTGACTTTATACGCGAAGTGGCTATCCAGCTCAAGCTCGATGGGATCAATTTCCGGTCTCACTCCGTGCGATATAGAGGTAGGAGAAGCTAAATGAGGGCATCAAGGTGAACGTCTACGAGCTCGACGGGGTGAAGAATGGAGGGGTCTGCCCTCTGCCGATCTGCAAAAGAGAAGACGGCGGGCGCAGTTCTTGGATCGTTTGTGTTTGGATATATTGGCTAATGCTGAGACAAGACACTACTGGGTAATTCATCTACATCGGTTTTTGACGGCGCAGGTAACCGATCACGATGAGAAAGCTTACCTCTGACGCCGGTACCTTAACACCTTCACCTGGCAAGATATCTTTGACAAGCACATATTGTATTGCGGCCAGAAGTAGGCAGGAGAAATCGAGATGCCGGGCGAAGGAACCTTCGTTAGTTTTAAGAATCACATCTAATCCGATCGCTGTAGGTACCCTTCTTCGTCTACGCAGACTTCGAGTGCTTCACGACCAAAATCGAGCCTAAGCCGGCGAAGTTTGGCGTAGATGGAATCCTGCAGCTACTTGAGCGCATGCTGAAGTCTACCGCCCAGAAGCTAGAAGGGGACAGGCTCTCAAAATCCCATACCAAAGTCATCTAGAAGCGCATTACATCGGGGTTCTGCTACCGTATTAAGTGTTTCGATGAGACGATATATATCATAGAGCCAACCGATGACCTACATCCTGCAGAGAAAATGGGAGGACATGGGTGAGATCAACATGGACCGACAGACGAATGATATATATCAGCATAAAGACTTCAAGAAGCCCGAGAAGATGGAAGAGGGGGGGCAAGAAGGTCTTTGCGGAAGCCACCAAGTGCTTCATCTGCGACCAGGAGTTCAGGAGAAGATAGGGTAAGAGGCAACTGCCATTTCACGGGTAGATTCAGATGGGCCACGTACGGTGATTGCAACCTCAATTACCAGGCAATAAAAACTCATCCCGTTCATCTTTCATAATCTGTAATGCTACGATGTTCATCTCCTCATCAAGGCACTGGGCGCCAACAAGGGCAAGATTGGCTGAAATCCTAACAAGGAAGAACGCTACATCTTTTTTCACCAAGAGCATACCAGTCGGCGAGTACAAGGATGAAAAAGGCATCTACCTTGAAACTGACGTTGTCTTGCTCATTCGACATTTTCCGAAAATTTCCGTTTATGTGCATGAAGCATCAAGGACTCAATCCGGCGTACTACAACACCGCACCAGGATTAACCTACGATGCAGCACTCAAGGTGAGCTCGAGCTAATCATCGACCCCAATATGCTGCGCTGGGTTTGGCTGGGATACCCATGGTTTCTTCGAAATATGCCTGGACGAACAACCCCTACGTGCAGAGCTACGACCAGCGCAAACCGACCAACTATACCAATAACTTCTACGGATGGCGATGAGTAGGGCACCTCCCGCCAAAGCTTTCAAGTGGATTGACATCTCGGAATATCTCCGCATGCTCGGCGAGGAGGATGGGCAAGGACTGACATGAAAAATATACCTTGCGTTTTATAAAAGTCTAATGTTTTTTAATCAAAATTCTAACTCCCTTAAAAATAATGAGGCTTCATTCCGTGTATTGCACTCGGTGGATGTCCTTGGTACTGGATTTGGCTTCCTTTTTTGATATTTTGGTAGTGAGTACATCTTCTTTTGGATTATGGCTTTCCATATCATTTGATTCTTATGCTGCTGCTGGGAGGTTGCTCCTTGATACACGTGTACAGCATAACGAAATTTGCTATTTATTATGCAACTTTGGTATTTTTGCATTTTTTATATCTTAGAAGTTGATCTCGAGTACCCCAAGGAGCTCCACGATCACCAAAACGACTATCCCTTCGCTCCGGAATTTAAGGAGAATAACTGATTCAGGAAGCTGGTGGCCAACCTCCACGACAAGGAGAAGTACGTGTTCCACTACGTGAATCTAAAGAAGTACCTTGCATTTTGGTCCGAAGATGAAGATCCATCGTGTCCTCCGGTTTACCCAGAGCCCACGGTTTAGGGCGTACGTGGTGAAGAATACCGCTTGCAGGGCCTTGGTCACCAACACCTTCGAGAAGAACTTCTTCAAGCTCATGGTCATATTCTTGCATGGAGAATATTTGGAACAAGGTGGAGATGCGACTGGTCAATAGCGATACCAACAGGCAGCTGGTGGCGACACCTTCTTCAGTGAGGATCTGGCTTCGGTCCACCTGCTAGCACAAAGCTGGTTTTCGATTAACCGATCTATCCTGACCTATCGAAGGCCCTGACATCCAAATTCGTCTATGATTATCTCAAACCCAAGTATGGTGACCGAGCCAGCAACTGCTACACTAATACGGATAGCCTGCTTTGAGATATTCGGACGTGGACTTATCTAAGAATATGGCCTAGAGTGCGCATCAGTGTTCGACACCTCCAACTACGCTGCAGACCATGCTTCCTGTATCTATACTGGAGTCAATAAGAAAGTGCTCGGCAAGTTCAAGGGTGAGTTTGCCGACCACCCGATGATCGAGAACATTAGCCTTCAAAGTGGATCAAGCGGAGTGCAAGAAGGTTAAAAGCGTGAAGAACTTGTTCGAGAGCGTGTTAACCTTCGCAGAATTTTGGGAGTGCCTAGATACGGCCAAGGAAGAGTACAGCTCAATGAATAACATCCGCAGCCGGCTTCACCACGTTCTCACCCTAGAATCCTCAAAGAAATCCCTCCTCCTCAAAGGATGATAAGCAGTATATCCTGCCGGATGAGATCCATATCCTGGCGGATGGTTACTTCCGGGTCTAAATAAATGAGAAGCATACGAGTGTACGGCATTTTCCCGATATGCCCAACAGTGAAGCTGCCACGGCCCTCGATTCAGACGCCCTACCACCCACTCCGAAACCCATCAAATGCAGCATACTAAATCACGACGACGGTGATGTACCCGTCAAGCACTGGACGTGCTGACATGACCATGGAGGCCTCAAAGTCGAAATTGTCGAATATCTGCGACCAGAAATTCGATATTATATCGATAAGCTCCAGCGGCGCGGCGACGTGATCTGCGGGCACTTTTGCCTGTACGTACCTAAGATCATTTCCGAAGGAAGGAAGGACGCTAGAGGAGGTAATCTTTGTGCTAAAGATAAATGGATAAGATCAGAAATCACTCTACCAAGCACATGCCCATCTTGCGGATGTATCAGGATCTTGATATTAGCCATCAACGAATCACCAGTCTTGGATGGCCACGTGATAGCTAGGACGCCGTCGTGAAGAGAAGGGTCAACCTCATGATGAAGGATAGCCTGATAGGTATCGCGGTTGACCTAGAGGCAGAGCTCTGTGAAACCCTCGAGGTGGTGAAGAAACGCTATGACCGCATCGAGATAGAGATGGCAAAGTGCTAACTCATAGCAGGAGGTAAGGTGGTGCGTCGGATATCGATAGGGCATGCAACCCGCAAATTGCCAGAGGGGTCCAAACAGACGAGCAAGTGGCCACGGGATGGTACGCTAAGAAATAGCAGGAGCTGGCAGCAAGCATGCAGGCTAGGATAAACTATAAAACAAGAACAAGTCTAGTAGGTCCAGACGAAGGGTTGGCGATATTATTAGACATTGTTCAATTGGTTCAATCATGTCGTTTGAGGGTTTTCACACCACTTACTAGGGCTGGTACACCATAGTCTTTCTGGTATCTCTCTCGAGGGACCGAAAAGATAACCGATGGGGCTTATTGCCGGTCGGATTGTTTTTTGCAGGAATTAAAACCTGCTTATCTCATCGTCGTTGAATTCTTTGAGGCAATAGGTGTGTGGATGCGTATTTAAGGCTTGGAAGATTAGGGAAAATACCTTAGGTCCAGCCCAGAGTATATCACTTCTTCAATGTGTTCATTTTCTTGGTGATCCGGACTTTATCTCCGACGTCGAATGCTGCAGCTTCATTGGTGAGAGATCCCCGTAAAGGTTCAAGACGACCTTGGCCTGGCGTTCTTTCTGGTGGCGGCGGTTGGATTTAGCTTGATTCATCGAAGCTTGGTGGTATTAAATAGGCGGACGAAATCATTCAAGACGGGGAGACAAGTGCCCGTGAAAGTGGCCGAGAAGAACTTTAACACCTTCTCCTTCATGCTACGACACCAGCATTCCACCACTCTCAACTTCTCTTCGTTCTCGCTGAGGTGGAAATCCACGTCGCGCTTCCGGAGAAGATACATGATCTCACGATTATAAATTTCTGTGCATTTATTGGTCCATAGCTTCTCTGGTTTGCGATCCTTGAAGATTGTCCGAAAGGCATCCGGCAAGAAGCACCTTTCTTATTCTTGAGCGACACTAGTCAGCCGTCCTTGGAGAAGACGTCGATGATGCTCAAGAGGGACTGTTATAGATAATTAAATATTGTTAACATTCTGTAATGCATTGTATTCATTGTTTTTATTTTGTATGGCCTTAAAATAATGTAATTTGTTTGGCCTAGTTATGTAACTTGTTTACAATAAACAATGGTCAAGGTTATTACACCTTAGAACATGTAGATTTTTCTAGAACATTGACTTAATATTTAACACATAGAAATTTCTAGAAGTTTTCCTTACATAATCATTTTAGTCATTTGATTATCAGTTGATATGGAATGTTCCAGTAATATCTTGTCAATGATTTTTCTAGAAAGAATAAATGTATATATATCAGGTAGCAGAAAAGGATTAGGTCAGTCAGTTTAATAAGTTTATACAGGATTAATTGGTTTATACAGGATTATTACGCACATCTTTTGTATTGGAAATCGACATCAGTTATTGTGAATCTATTATCAACTATTTAGTGAGGATTATAAGGAATTATTCATCTGGACATTTATTGGTGGACTTTAGTGAACTAATAATTTGGATATTTACTTGGACTTCATTGTTGTCAGATAAGTCATATATTGTATTAATTTGTAAATCATTATTTTTTTCGTCTTATTAAAAGTTAATTTTGAGCCAATTTTGTTTTAACATTGCTGACTTAAATTTACAATAATTTATTGGTCATTTCTACCACATAACAGTACTTGAAACCTCGGTTTTGGCGAGATAAGGCACTAATATCTGGGAGATCGGCAGCCTAAGTCTCGTTCTAACTACCCTACCATCTCGCAACACTTCTAGAATTGGCACTGGACTTGATTATGTAGTTTTCTGACCTTCGGCTAGTTCATCCGTACCCTTTCCCCCCAAGCCCACCCCAAATCTTGCTGTGGTATCGATAATTTGTCTTCCATGCTCGAAGCTTTCGAGGACAGTGGGATTAGGAATGGCATCGAAGGAGGCCATCATCTTCTTATAGCAGCTTTCATTGCGTGCGACTGCTTACTTCGGTATTTCAGGCCGTGCATTGCAAATTTGTATAGATGTTGAATAACTCACCTACGATCAGCCTACTGCGAGTAGGCATAACCACGTTCTGCTTCCGTATCCATCCGTCTTAGTTCTGATCATCATGAAATCGGACTGAGAAAAAACAACGCTGCTGAATAATCTTCTCCTGATGGACTACTCGACTACGATCGACTCTACCAGCCTATACACCAGCTGCTGTTTTGGGTGCTGGGGCAAAGGCTTACGAAAGACGATTTCTGTGACATTCTATCGAACAAGGATAACTATCCCCGTTCCATGATCGACGTCGTTAACATGATGAAGCCACCACCAAACCAAGCGGTTACAAATACTTTTTCGAGCATGAAAGCGACGTGTGCGACCCTTGCGACCTCAACCCCTCTCAAAAGCATCTCATAGTTTTTCTACGACTCTGATGCTGAGCAAGCAAAGCGAAGAATACAACGTGTGCGGTCGCCATAATAACGTAGAATATTGTCAAAATTACTTCAAGCAATCGATCCGGGAGAATGCCAACTTCATCTACCTCTTCGAGCAGGGTGCTAAGAATCGCGATAATACCCCCCGGGATCATTGCAGCGATCTCAGCTCTAACCAATTCGATACCCTATGTAACCATCGCTCGCACGAGCCCTACAATTGTAAAGTCCGTGCAATCTAGGCCAATTTTATTTGGTCTAAGATAAAAAATGGATCTCTTGTAGGATTTTTTCTGGATATCAAAGGGACTTTGATCGGGTGTCTGAGAATGTTCCCAAGTTTCCATGACCTCCCCTTCAATGTGAGCATCAGTGAGAGCGGGTGTCTATTTATGGCATGGACCAAAGTTATAGATGCAATAGATAGATCCCAGTTGAATCAAGACCGTCGGCGGCAATCAGTGCAGGTACACATTCATATGGGGCAGTGTTAATTAAATGCAAGATGCACTCGAAACTTTCTGCTTAGGGGCGATTAATCTAATGCTTCGGGGCAATCGATCCAACGCTTACGGGGCGTTGGCAATTCTATAAATAAATGACGCCATTGGATCCTGCAGGAGACCAAGTCCAGTATCCAGGCTTACCATATGCAGTGTCACCTAGATAAAATTGGTCTAAGCTGCGACATCCCCAAGATATTCAAGCACTAGCGACGTAATCTAGTGGACGATTACAACAGATACACAGAGCACTCTATACCCATTTCTGATGTGAAACTTTTATATTAATAGATTTGATGGTATTTTACATACACAATTTGTACAGAACACAAATAATAGTAATAAAAGACTGTCCTTTAACATTGTTATTCAAAAGCGATTATTGATTTATTAATGGCTAATGACAGAATAAAACAAATTACTTTTGAAATCTTAAACATTAGCAATGAAGGGATATCGAGTAAATGTACATGAGACAAAGCCTCTACAAATACATGGTAAAAGAAAGCAATGGAACAA
The DNA here is from genome assembly GCA_002080025.1 of Modiolus philippinarum. Classification (NCBI taxonomy): domain Eukaryota; kingdom Metazoa; phylum Mollusca; class Bivalvia; order Mytilida; family Modiolidae; genus Modiolus; species Modiolus philippinarum. The sequence continues at coordinate 30,410 of MJUU01053652.1, forward strand.
CACTTGTATTTTTGTTCTTCATCTTGCAGTCATCATGAGGCCTTCAACAATAACATTTGCTTACATCTCGTAGTCACTTCAAGACAGTCCCTCGCGCCGGTTAGAGCGTAATTCATTGCTAATTATCGAGCTAAGCCACAGCCATGCTCAACAATGCGGAGTTTTTTAAATCCAGGATAATATTTCTATGCGGTATCTTGTATTGGTGGTTCTATACAATTATTTTTCAAAAGTGGTTATTGCTTTAATAGGAATTGTCGGAAAATATAAACAAACGACTTTTGAATCTGTACCACATTTGTAATCAAGGGATTACAAAAGTGGTTGATTACAATTTCTCATCACCCACTTTTGAAATCCCCGACTAATTTTGAAATCCAGGATAATACTGCAATGGGGTATCTTACTCAACTTGTACTTAACAACAATACAATATATATAAGATGACCATGTACAATTGTATTTCAAAAGTGGTTATAGCTTTAGTAATGGTATGTTGAAGATCTAAGTGGTTGACAGCAATTTCTAATCAACCGCTTTTTAAATCCATGGTAATATTTGTATGGGGTATCTTGCATAATTTTTATATAACATCTTAGTTGGCCCTATACATTTGGATTTCAAAAGTGGTTCTTACCATAATAAAGAGTGGTCGAAGATATAAACGAACGACTTTTGAAATATGTACCACATTTTTGTATCAAGGATTACAAAAAGTGGTCGAGATTACAAAAGTGGTTGGGGTTACAAAAGTGGTTGATAGCAATTTCTCATCAACTATTTTTGAAATCCAAGATAATATTTTTATGGGGTATCTTGCACAATTTGAACTAACTGAACATAAGTATCAGATATCTCAAGTGGCCGTTTTTAAAAGGGTTGTCGCTGTAATAAGGGTTGGTGGAAGATATAAACGAACATCTTTTGGAATCTGTCCCACATTTGTAGTTCAAAGCATTACAAAAAAGGCTGGGATTAAAACATAGGTAACCAACGATTACAAAGTTCGCCTCGTTATGGCACATCGTCACAGCAGCCCAATTTTGCCTGAATGCTGACATACTATCAAAAATGCATGCATATGCATAGTTACATGAACCTATAATATACAGTTACTGAGATATGAACTCGGATGTATACATTAATGTTAGTTGATCATGCATAAGATGTAGGTTAAAGAGACCTAATTTTGTCTGGATGCTTATCTACTATAAATGCATGCACATGCACATGCAAGATCATCGTACCATGTACAGTATCCGAGATCTGAACTTTGGTATAACCTTGAATGTAAAGCACTCAGGCCAAAAATATAGGTCAAAGTGACCTAATTTTGTCTGGATGCTGACCTACCATCAGAGTTGGATGAATATGCAAGGTGAGAGGATCCTACCATGTACAGTGACTGAGATTTGAATTTGGACATAAACTTGTATGTAAGACACTCAAGCGGAAAATGTAGATCAAAGTGACCCAATTTTGAATGGATGGTGATCTACTATCACAGATGCATGCATATGCAAGGTTAGATAATCATACCATGTAGAGTGACTTGGATCTGAACTCGAACATCAACTTGAATGTAAGTCACTCAGGCTGAAAATATAGGTCAAAGTGACCAAGATTTGCCTTGATGCTGACCTACTATCAAAGTTGCATGCATATGCAAGGTTAGACGATCCTACCATGTACAGTGACTGTGATCTGGACTCGGAAGTAAACTTGAATGTAAGTCGCTCAAGCGGAAAATGTAGGTCAAAGTGACCAAATTTTGCTGACTTGCCATCTGAGATGCATGCAAATGCACAGTTAGATGATCATATCAAATGTAGTTACTGAGACATGAACTTTGATATAAATTTTAATGCAAGCCACTTAAGCAGAAAATATAGGTCAGAGAGACCTAATTTTCTTGGAGGCTGTGAGTAAACACAAGATGCACCTGCATGCAAATGTAGTTACTGAGATATGAACTTGGATGTAAATTTTAATGCAAGCCACTCAAGCAGAAAATATAGGTCAGAGAGACCTAATGTTCTTGGAGGCTGTGAGTAAACGCAAGATGCACCTGCATGCAAAGTTTGATGACCTAACCCTGCATAGTTACTTAGATATAAGCCTAAATGCGGACGCGGGCGATGACGTGGATATCAACGCGGACGCAGACACTTGGGGTACTCCAATAGTCCCCCTCAACTTCGTTGAGGCGAACTAGAATGTGGTTTGGATTACAAAAGTTGTTGATAGCAATTTGTAATTAACCACTTTTGAAATCCCTAACCACTTTAAAAATCTATGGTAGTATTTTTTATGGCGTGTCGGACACAATTTGCATTGAAAATTAATATTGGATATATAAGGTGGCCCTATACAATGGGGTTTCAAAAATGCTAATCACCTTAATAGGGTTGGCGGCAGAATCAATCTTCATATTTGGTATCAAGGGAGTACAAAAGTTGTGAGGGGTTACAAAAGTGGTAAGGGATTACAAAATATGTTGATGAAAATATTGCCAGGAACCTTTGTAATCCCTCATTCAAATCAAAGAGTTTCATAAAAAAAGTTTATCTTTACTTTAAGTGACATTTGTTCTGGATTTCAAAAATAATTAGGCAATTCTGAAATCGCCGGATTACAAAAGTGGTTATGGATTACAAAAGTGGTTAATAAAATTTCTCAAACAACCACTTTTGAAATCTAAACCACTTTTGTAATCCCTTATTCAACTCGAAGAGTTTCATAAAAAGAATATCAATCTTTACTTAAAGTGATAGTAGTTCTGGATTTCAAAATTACTAAACAACATTTGAAATATAGGGATTACAAATGTTAAGGATTATAAAAATGGTTGGTAAAAATTCTAAGTCAACCACTTTTGAAATCACAGCTAATTTTGTAATCCCTAATTCAACTCAAAAAGTTTCATAAAAAATGTTGATCTTCAAAGAAACAGTGAATCTGGATTTCAAAAACTCTAAACCACATTTGAAATCATGGGATAACAAAAGTGGTTAGGGATTACAAAAGTGATTAATAAAAAATCTTAGTCATCCACTTTTGAAATCTTAACCCATTTTGTAATCCCTTGTTCAACTCAAAGAGTTTCATCAAAATAATGTCGATCTTTACTTACAGGGACAGTAGTTCTATATTTCAAATAAACTAAACCATACTTAATTCATGCGATTACAAAAGTGGATGAGGGATTACAAAAGTGGTTAAAAAAATCGTAGTCAACCACTTTTGTAATCCCTCATTCAACTCAAAAAAATTCATAAAAAATCTTGGGTTTTACTCAAAGTGACAGTGGTTCTCTTTGATTTCAAAAATTCTAAAACAGATCTAAAATCTTAGGATTACAAAAGTGGTAAGGGATTACAAAAGTGGTAAGGGATTACAAAAGAGGTTAGGGATTAGAAAAGTGGTTGACAAAAATTCTTAGTCAACCACTTTTGTAATCCCTCATTCAACTTAAAGAGTTTCATAAAAAAATCTTGGTTTTTACTCAAAGTGACAGTGGTTCTCTTTGATTTCAAACATTATTAAAAACATCTAAAATCGTAGGATTACAAAAGTGGTTGGGGATTACAATAGTGGTAAGGGATTACAAAAGTGGTTAGGGATTACAAAAGTGGTTGATTAAATTTCTTAGTCAACCACTTTTGAAATCTCAACACTTTTGTAATCCCTCATTCAACTCAAAAAGTTTCATAAAAAAATCTTGGTATTTACTCAAAGTGACAAGTGGTTCTCTTTGATTTCAAAAATTGTAAAACAGATCTAAAATCGTAGGATTACAAAAGTGGTAAGGGATTACAAAAGTGGTTAGGGATTACAAAAGTGGTTGATAAAAATTTTTAGTCAACCACTTTTGTAATCCCTCATTCAACTCAAAGAGTTTCATAAAAAATCTTAATTTTTGCTCAAAATGACAGTGGTTCTCGATTTCAAAAATTCTAAACCACATTTGCAATCGTTGGAATACAAGAGTTATTAGGGATTACAAAAGAGGTTAGGGATTAGAAAAGTGGTTGATAAAAATTCTTAGTCAACCACTTTTGAAATCTCAACCACTTTTGTAATCCCTCATTCAACTTAAAGAGTTTCATAAAAAATCTTGGTTTTTACTCAAAGTGACAGTGGTTTTCTTTGATTTCAAAAATTATTTAAAAACATCTAAAATCGTAGGATAACAAAAGTGGTTGGGGATTACAAAAGTGGTTAGGGATTACAAAAGTGGTTAGGGATTACAAAAGTGGTTGATAAAAATTCTTAGTCAACCACTTTTGAAATCTCAACACTTTTGTAATCCCTCATTCAACTCAAAAAGTTTCATAAAAAAATCTTGGTTTTTACTCAAAGTGACAAGTGGTTCTCTTTGATTTCAAAAATTCTAAAACAGATCTAAAATCGTAGGATTACAAAAGTGGTAAGGGATTACAAAAGTGGTTAGGGATTACAAAAGTGATTGATAAAAATTCTTAGTCACCCACTTTTGAAATCTCAACCACTTTTGTAATCCCTCATTCAACTAAAAGAGTTTCATAAAAAAATCTCGGTTTTTACTCAAAGTGACGGTGGTTCTCTTTGATTTCAAAAATTATTAAAACATTTAAAATCGTAGGATTACAAAAGTGGTTGGGGATTACAAAAGTGGTTAGGGATTACAAAAGTGGTTGATAAAAATTCTTAGTCAATCACTTTTGAAATCTCAACCACTTTTGTAATCCCTCATTCAACTCAAAGAGTTTCATAAAAAAATCTTAATTTCTACTCAAAATGACAGTGGTTCTCGATTTCAAAAATTCTAAACCACATTTGCAATCGTAGGATTACAAGAGTGATTAGGATTACAAAAGAGGTTGATAAATCTTACCTAAACTGACAGTGTCTCTGGATTTCAAAAATACTAAAACACATTTTAAATCATGGGATAACGAAACGGGTTAGGAAGTACAAAAGCGGTAAGAGATTACAAAAGTGGTTGATGAAAATTCTTAGTCAACCACTTTTGAAATCTTAACCCATTTGTAATCCCTGATTCAAACTCAAAGAGTTTCATCAAAATAATGACTATCTTTACTTAAAGTGACAGTGGTTCTAGATTTCAAATATACTAAACCATATTTTAAATCGTGGGATTACAAAAGAGGATGAGGGATTACAAAAGTGGATGATAAACAATCTAAGTCTACCACTTTTGAAATTTCAACCGCTTTTGTAATCCCTGATTCAACTCAAAGAGTTTCATAAAAAAATGTTGATTTATACTTAAAGTGACATTGGTTCTGGATTTCAGAAATTCTAAAACACATCTGAAATCGTAGGATTACAAAAGTGGTTAGGGATTACAAAAGTGGTTGATAAAAATTCTAAGTCAACCACTTTTGAAATCTCAACCACTTTTGTAATCCCTCATTCAACTCAAAGAGTTTCATAAAAAAAAATGTTGATCTTTCCTTAAAGTGATATTCTACAGTAAAACCTGTACTTTTGAAACCAAATTATGCTGAAAAAAAATCTTAAGAAAGATGGATTACAAAAGTGGTTAGGGATTACAAAAGTGGTTGATAAGACATCTAGTCCAACCACTTTTGTAACCCAAAACCACATTTGTAATCAAGGGATTACAAAAGTGGTTGGGATTACAAAAGTGGTTGTAACAATGCTTCAATATATATTGCAGATGTGCACCATATATTTTTGTTTTCTTTAATTTGTATTTTTTCAGATGTTCTTGCTATCTTTGGACTTTGTAATTTTAGCTTATTGGGGTCTTAGGATATGCTTCCGCTATCCGCAACTCTTCCTAGACCACTGGGTACTTTCAAACCAAACTTGCAGGAATGCGTCAATATATATTGCAGATGTGCACCATGCATTTCGTTTTATTTAATATATATTCTTGAAGTTTTCTAGCTATCTTTTGATTTTGTCATTTTAGGTTATGGAGTCTTTGGGGTATGCTTTCCATATCTGCAACTCCTTCAAACTGCTTTGTACTTTTCAATCGAACTTACAGGAAGGCTTTAATATACATTTCAGGTATTCACAATGTATTTTGTTCTGCTTTATTAATATTGTTCATGCTTTAGTTGGATTTTGTCATTCTGTAACAAAACATGAATTCTTGAATATATATATAGTGCAGGCGACACATGTGTTCCGTGGAACACCCATTTTAACTCTTCAAATGATCTGTTTTCGTCCATACAACACTGACCTTCTGCACGACTTCGCCGGCGATACCGACTGGAACAAGCATATGCATGAGACATATGCAAATTTTTCCTTGAAAAATAATTAGAAGACTAATGAGCATTCTCTTCGTCTCGACTCAGTAGCTTCTTGATTCAGGCAGAAAAAAGATGATGTACTAAACGTCAATAGTCGTATGACCTGGAAATGTAATATGTATCTTTCGATTCGACTCGTTACCGAACATTGTCTCTATTCATTTAATATGTTTAAGATTGCTTATGGGACTTGCCAGTAAGCGAGAATACACTTTTAATCATTCTCCCTAGAAATTACTATGTCTGTATATGGACATCATTATCTGGGCAGCTTATTAACTTCACGAATGCAGAAATGTCATAAATAAGCCTCCATACAATTGTATTTATAAACCAAAAAGCTGTTTTTAGAAATCGTACAAACGATTTTAAAATCGTACAAACGATTTTGAAAAATCATTCAAACGATTTATAAATCGTACAAATGAATAAAAAATCGTATAAACGATTTTAAAAGCGTACAAACGAATTAACAAAATCGTTTAAACGATTTTAAAATCGTACAAACGACTTTATAAAAATCTTGTAAACTATTTTTAAAATCTTACTAACGATTTTTAAATCGTACAAACGAAATTAAAATCGTACAAACGAATTTAAAAAATCGTACAAACGATTTTAAAAATCGTTCTAACGATTTTAAAATCGTACAAACGATTTTAAAAATTGTTCTAACGATTTTGAAAAACCGTGCAAACGATTTTTAAAATCGTTTTAACGATTTTTATTACATTTTTTTTCTTCTACTTGGCACGAATAAGCTGTCGTACATATCACAAGGACAAATAAATAACTGAATGAAAAAAAAAATTCTTATGAAAAAGAAAGGAAATGGGGTAAATGTCAAGGAGACAACATCCCATATGCAGGTTAAAACGACCTAAAACAAAGCATCTAGGGGTCATCGTACGGTCTTCAACACAGAGAGGAACCTCACACCATATAGCAAGCCATAAATGGCCCCAGAGAGGTAAAAAAGTAAATAAATCAATGGAAACAAACCACATCCAATAAACCAAATATCAAGAAACTAAAACTTTATAAGAAGACATGGACAAGCCAGTCACCAACATATTCCTGACTTGGGACAGGCGCAAAAATTGCGGTGAGTTAAACTAGTTTTCTTGGATCCAAACCCTCCCCCTATGTGTGGTGAATGGCTAAAAAATGAATACACAAAAAGACTCACAGTAAAAATCAAACTAGAAAAAAGTCCAGCTTATCAAAACGAGTACCCTTACAATGAAGTACATAAAACATGAAGACAATACACACAGGTACTGTCCGGACAAATGCTCGCAGTTACTGACAGCTAGCTAAGGACATAGTTTCTGTTGATTATGATATCAAGCCTTCTTACATAATAAAAGACCTAAGACAAAGCATCTAGGGGTCACCGTACGGTCTTCAACACAGTGAGAAAACCTCACACGATATAGCAAGCCCTAAATGGCCCCAGAAAGGTAAAAAAGTGAATAAATCAATGGAAACAAACCACATCCAATAACACAAATGTCAAGAAACTATAATTTTATAAGAAGACATGGACAAGCAAATCACCAACATATTCCTGACTTTGGACAGGCGCAAAAATTGCGGTGAGTTAAACTCGTTTTCTTGGACCCAACCCTCACCCTATGTGTGGTGAATGGCTAAAAAATAAATACACAAAAAGACTCACAGTAAAAATCAAACTAGAAAAAAGTCCAGCTTATCAAGACGAGTACCCTTACAATGAAGTACATAAAACATGAAGACAATACACACAGGTACTATCCGGACAAATGCTCGCAATTACTGACAGCTAACTAAGGACATAGTTTCTGTTGATTATGATATCAAGCCTTCTTACATAATAAACTTCAATTGAAATACTTCCAAAAAGATTTGGTATAACACCGTCATCAATTATGAAAGAAGAACATGATATTGTGCAATGCCAAATACTGCCAATATGAAAGATTGTTTAAATTTAGTTATGGTGTAAAGCATTTAGGAGATGATCAATATTATTTTTGCCAACAGAAAGCAGAAGTAACGATTTAACAACAATGCTGTATTTATATCCTTTATGAATAAGTTTGTTCAACGGATTAATAAGATTTGAAGGACAATTTTTGAATTTATGCGCTTTGTAAATGATATTGCCATAGAAGTTTGGATGTGAAATGTCCTGGTATATAAGAGCCCTGCATGTAGAACCAAATTTTCTTAATAAGTCAATGTATCTTTAATAAAATTTAGAGAATGTTTTTATCAATTTATGATATCTAAACCCTTGATGCAGAAGTTTTCAGTGAGACAAAGATTTCGGTCGTTGAAGTCAGAAACATCACTACATACTCGTGCATATCGAACAAGTTGTGAAATGTAGACCCCGTAAGAAGGGCTTACGCTTACGGAACATCGCCGTCGAGATGGGGAAAATTGACTATAGGGAAGGAGAAATCATCCCTTTTATCATAAACCTTAGCGTTTAACTTTCCTTGATTTATTGATATATCAAGATCAAGAAAAGAGTATAATCACTGCTGCTATTGGATTTAAAGTAAGTTCTGCAGGATAAATTTCATCTGTAAATTTAGAAAATTCAGGATTATTTAAAGCCAAAATATCGTCCAAATATCTATATGTGTGTTAAATTTATCCACTAAATGCTGTTTAGAAGAGCCTTTTTGAATTTTTGCCATGAATTGTGACTCGTAGCAATAAAGAAATAAATCTGTTATGAGAGGTGCACAGTTGGTACCCATAGGAATACCTATTTTTTGCCGATAGACTGTATCACCAAAACGAACAAAAAATATTATCAGGTAGAAAATTTGATGCTTTTATCATATCCTGACAAGTCCATTTGGTATATTTGTCATGTTTGTCGTCACTGAAAAACGATTTAAATGTATTGCAACAAATGTACGTGCATCCTGATTTTGAAGGACCATTTGATCAAATACAGAAATTTCTCTTTGATGAGTATATGTGGTAATGTAGTATAAAGGTTAGAAAAATCATAGCTATCGACGGAGGTGAAAGCTTCATTAACAGATCGAAGTCTTTCCAAAACTTCTACCGAATTTTTAACACTCCAAAAGTAGTTAATTCCACTGTTTCATAACATTTGTTGTTAAAGTTGATGACGAGATTTTTTATGGTAGTAATTGTTTTTTTGTGTGTTATTTTTTTTGTTTTTTTTTTGTCGTTTTTTGTTATGTACCATAATATCATATTCCGTAAATGTTATTTATAATAAAATTGGTGCCTAATATATTTTACTTGTAATAGGAAATATAAAAAAAATACAGTGTCAAAGGCCTCAGTTGCTTTCTTTATTCAGTACAAATTGAAAATCTTTCATAATTTTCTTTTCAAAAATGAAGTAATTATAAAATAGGTATATTTTTTACATCACAGTACTCGACCACCATCTAAGTGGTCTACAACCACTCTACACACCACATGCTATACCACGGCAACCTACCACCAGCACCACACCATAGTACTCTAAAAAAAACAAAAAAAACACAAAAAACAAAAAAAAAAAAAACCCAAAAAAAACAAAAACAAAAACACAAACACACATTCTTCCAATGGACACCATAGCCACCACATACATCAAACACACATTAATAAGTTACAAATATCAAACACACAAGTGTCCTAACCCAAGACAATACCCCGAAAAAAAAGAACATTTCGACACTGTACCACTACCACACATTAAAGAGTATTTCTAACACCTCAAAAACACAACAAATCAGAATTACACATACCAAGGTGTCCTTTTGCCACTATTGCAGTGTAATACCCTAAAGACCTCGAACAATACAACAGTACTCTTCCTCTACAACAATATACAACGGATTACGTTTCCTTGAAGCTGATTTGCACAATCTGGCCCAAGAAAAGAATTAACAGATAATTTATGATGAGGCCTTCAACTATGAAATTATCTCATAGCAAGTTCGAGACGAACACAGCATCTGTTTGAGAAGAATTCATTTCCAAATGTGCTAGCATTATTGTGGATTTTGCCTATTTCATATTGCTCGAAAAAACAATTTTTAGTGCATTTTATATTATTCATGATTACATGTTGAGTTACATGTAAAAGAATATTTAAAAAAGTCTTCATTTTTGGTTATTTTCTTATTTGTTCATTTACGGTGAAGTTTGTATCTCTTGCAGTGTAGAGTCTATAAAAAGATACCCCGTGCTTGAGGTGTATGTTCTGTTTATTTTGACATTTATGCTGTACTTGTTCATGTGAGAATTTCTCAAATGAAAACACTATCAGATTGAACATTTGGCTTCTTTATTAAGTAATAATTAAACTATTCTTCTGGCAATCTGTATATATATATATTGCCCACATTTCTCGATTTTACTTGCCAAGTTTTCTTACGATCGATTCAATGAGTGCCCTCTGATCGTTTATGTGTTGTATTGTATATTGGTCCCTTTTTAGGGCAACGCATAACAGTGTTTGTAAGTTTACTTTGCTCAATATGTATGCTTGTTGACGACCTGGCATAGCCTGATTAAATCCCTGACTAAGCAGGTTTTAGACAGTGTTTTTGCGCTATTCAAAATCACTGTATAAACTACATGTTCAATAGTAACGAATCAACTGTGAAATGTTGACAGGATCGATTTGCTGGAGAGGTAAAGTATATTGCTGCTAAGAAAGGGAAAGTTCATTATTGGGAAGTTAAAACTGTAGCTAAAGGAAATATCTTCAGCCCCCAACATGCTTGAGGGGGAAAACTCTTATGACGTTGGTGTCAGTGGTCCAAAGTCCGTACTAACCTTTTTATGAGTACCAACTAAGACCGCTTCTCAAAACTTCCCGTGACAAAGCTTTTGAAATCCCTCGATGGATATGTAGCTTTTTTTCTTGATTAAAGTTAACCACGAAATCTACGAATTGGAACCTCACGAACAATGGTACTTTCACCGTATATGATTTCAAGCGTTTTGGAATAGTTCTATCTGGTGTTCTACTTCATTTTCCATTAGCTACTGATAGGCCTTGAAATATATGAAAATATAATTGAAAGTTAATAACAGTTTGCACATTGGCTATTTTATTCATATTAAAGTGACTAATGACCAAGAAACTAAGATCCATGTGAAAATTTTAACCCTGTTTTAAATGTATAAAAACAAAGGATATCAACTGCTTTTGAAAACTGAAGCTTGTGCTCGTTTAAATACACTTTGTAAACGCAGTTTAAATTGGGTAGAAAAAATGGGGAATTTCATTTTTTTTTCAAATACGTTGGACACTAATTTCTAGTTTTGCTGCTAAGTAATATCTAGCGTTTTATAGAGGTTTTTCACCAGGATAGACCTTTAGTGCCTTAGATGTCGGAGTTGGACAATTCTGTTCGGTAATTATGCTAATTTTGTTTTTACCCTAATTTATTTAAATTGAGCGGGATCAAAAGTCATCGATATCGTGTCCTTAACTTTTCACCTATAGTCTTGTTATGGGTTAAATTTTGAACACATGATATATTGTTGATCAAATGGAATTTTAAAATGTTAAGCACCAAAAGGAGAAGCGTTGTAACAGTTGTGTCAAAAAGACTCGACAACTCAGAACGAAATTATTTTACATTTTAAATATAAAACTGAAATTAGACCTTTCCTCATTCTGCCAAAAAACCTTTTGTCCTTTTTCCGATATTTTTTATGTTTGTTTATTTAAGCGTTGTTCGATATTTAGCAATTGAATGCCGAACAACCTAGTGTAAGGAATCGTCTTGACCTTTTTATGAGGTATGAGCGTTTGCTCATAGTTGATGGCCTTTCTGTAAATTCAAGATTAAAAACAATAAAATCATTTTTCCAATTGCTTAATTTCACATTTTTCGTCCATGTACATTTACTATTTATTCCTTTATATTTTACCTTATAGTTTTTTCCGTATGCAGTCTGGGGTAAAAATGTTCTTCGTGCTACAGGTGTATGCTCTCTTTATTTATTCAGTTATTCTGTGCTTGTTTAAGTGAGAATTGCTAAAAATGTAGCATTTCTTGGAATACAAACTATATTCTGACCGTCTGTATAAAATAATGATCATATCTTCCTATTTCTTTTAATCAACATGACGAGTACCTCCTGGTCTTTGATATGTTATATTGTCTTTTGGTCTCTTTGTACAGATGGCTGCTAATGTTTGTAAAGGTTTTTGCTCTATGATTTATATAAGTTGTTGATACGCGTGAGAAACACTGATGCAGCGTTGTTCAACATCCACAATGGGAAAAGCTCAATTATTAAAGTTGACAAAGGCCTCATTTTTTATGTTTTTTTATTGGGTCCGTGTTGTTCATCTGTATGTGTGTCTTCATTTTTCTTTTTTGTCCCGTACTCAAGTGGTGTCCTTGTTTCTTAGTGTGCCTGATTATGCCATTGTCCATGGCTTGTTCGTTCTTTTGATTGACGGTTCGGTTCTCACTTACTTTTTACATAACTAACATGAAACTGTTGATTTAGGGTTAATTTGCACGGGACAAAGTCCCTTTAATACATTGCAAGGTCGGACAAATACAACAGCTCTTTTTTTGTTGTTCTTCAGTGTTAGTGCTAGTGTTGCTGCTTATTTTTCGTTTTGTTTTTATTTCTAGCTTATTGTGTTTTGTTTACAATAAATTATATTTATTTTTTTTGTTGTTTATTTTTTTCTATCTCTGTATTCTCATTTTCCGCTATAAAAAGCAAGTCCAAATTTCACAAGCTTCCATTATCATAGTATTTTCTAGACTTGGTGAAACAAATCGAATTGGAACACTGAATGTCATTTTTTTTAATGAAGATACAAATATTATCGTGAAATTATGCTCTGGTAGGTTAAATTACAAATAAAAGGATGTACATGGGACAAAATCCTTATAAACACATGGTAAGATTAAGCAAATGGAACAACGCTTTCATTGTTTTTTATCTTGAAGTCATCATAAGGCATTCAACAAAGAGCAAACACTCCTACTTCATAAGAAGTTTCACGCGGCCCCTAGTACCAGTTGATGCGGAATTCACTTGCTAAATGTTGAACAATGGTACATCCTTGTATCCTCTTTGTAATGTATGCCAGGCCGTCAACAAGCATAACATATCGAGCAAAGTACACTTACAAACACTATTATCCGTTGCCCTACAAAGGAACCAGTAGACAATACAACACATAAACGATCAAAGGGCATTCATCAAGTCAATCGTGAGAAAACTTGGCAACTCAACGGGAAATGTGGGCAATATATATACAGATGGCCAGAAAAATAGATTAATTATTACTAAATAAAAAAAACCAAATGTTAAATCTGATAGTGTATTGATATGAGAAATTCTCACATGAACAAGTACACCATAAATGACAAATAAAAACAGCATACACTTCAAGCACGGGGTATCTTTTTATAGAATTTACACAGCAAGAGAGACAAACTCCGCCGTACATGAACAAATAAGAAAATAACAAAAAATGAAGACTTGAAAAAAAAATCTTTTACATGTAACTCAACATGTAATCATGAATAATATAAAATGCACTAAAAAATCGTTTTTTAGAACAATATGAAAAACAATATCCACAATAATGCTAGCACATTTGGAAACTAATTCCTCTCAAACAGGCGCTATGGTCGTCCTGAACGTGCTATGAGATAAGCTCATACAAAATTTTCGGATCAACTTTCACCAAATCTTCCACGTAACCAATTAAAAAGTTCAGTATTCCATCTACATGCATTCATTGCTGCGTTCATATCAAATAATTTCCTGTCATACTTCTCACATAACCATTTGACAATTTTTATCCTACCATACCAACATGCATCATTCATAACTCTTTTCATATCAAGTAAAGTATGACCGAACTTATTAAATACAATTGGAAAACACTCCATGAAATCATATCTACAAGCAACATACAACACCTCCTGTGCATCATCTAACCCATAATACTTTTCCACCAACCATTGCAGAACTTCAACATTTCTACTTTCACAGGACCCTACAATCATATTATCTACCTCAAACAAACTACTATCAAACTTCTCACACAAATCTTTCACAAATTTAAGTTGTCGTTGTTGGCACACAAACCTAACTATATCACCCACTGGTAACATGTCATGTTTATTATTTTCAATTACTGAAGTAATTATCTGTTTCATTTTATCATCAATACTGATATTGTAATTGTTAAAGGAGGCAAAGATCTCACTTAATAATGACGTCATGTTAAAAACTTGCCATAAATCGTGTAAACTTAATAATAATTGTATTGCAGGTAAACCTTGACATGTCATTATGTTGCCACAGAATCTCCGTGGTGAGTCATTTTGTCTTATGTTGTGATCTTTAAGTATTTTCAATATCAAAGTTGATTTCTGAACATCCAATACACATACTGAAAAGAAAAATGATTCTATCAATATCTCTTTACATGCCTCTATTGCACCCCTTTCTGATTCTGATGTCAGTGTGTTGTGTATCTTGTCATACACATATTTGTAAGCAGAGTCAATGTCACAGAACATCAGTAGGCATGATGGTAAATAGAAATATAATGTGGAGACGCTATAATATGAGTACCTTCCTGAGAATCGATGGTCATTTAACGACTCCGATAAGGTGTGAGTTTTTTTGTACTTGTAATGATGGATCATTCGTCGTATTATTTTATGACTTGTCAATGTAATTATCTTTGATTTACACAGATTTTGTACAAATTGATAAGGTTTTTCCTTAAAATCTTTGCCAAGCAACGTCAGTAATCTTTGCGCAAGACGACTGTAACATAATTCTGGAACAGAAAAAATGACTTCTCCCTCACTTGGTCGAAAATGCGTAGGTCTAGCCATTTCTGTAATGAAATCAAATCCTAGCAAGGGTATGACTCTTTTAGGCTCAGCAATACTGTAGGATATCAGAACAGCCTCGGATATCAATCTATGTTGAAAACAGTAATTGCCGTCATTTTTAATGGTTAAATATTTTCCAAGTAGTCGTTTTGCTGAATCGTGTATGTATGGTGTTGGAATGTTAGCAAGAGGATTCAAGTACATACTTTTCATTACCGAATCGAATGCATCGTTGTCTATTTCATGTATATTGATAGAATCATTATTCAGTAAAATGTAAACTAAAAGTGTGAACTCTATCATACAACTTTCATTCATTTTTCCGTTTGATCGTAAGCTGTCGATTTCGTTTGACAGTTGTTCGGTTGGGTGACGGAAAAATTTAACACCTTGTTTGGTAAACTTTCGATGTGAAGCAAAAAGATAGCATGTTTCTGGAAATCCTATCTGTGTCCCGACATCAGACTGAAGAATTTTTTGTAATGTGTCTATGTGTAAATATACTATTGAAGCAGTATCAAGAATAGAGTCATGACTGAAATTTTCTTTTTTTAGTTCACCTGTCAAAAATATCTTGTTTTTTGCAAAATAATTCATAAGACAAGTTTTTTTTTCTTCTAAAGTCATCTGATTCTTATCAGAATTTAAATCTAAAATATGTTTATCATGAAAAATTCTATGACGGTCTGTGATTGTGCTAATTGTCTGATAGATATTCGTCCTCAAAGTTAGGATAACTTTTATGTTCTTATTTTGAATTGTTGTGAATATCATATCCAATAATTTAGAATGGATACTCTCATTGTAGCTGCAGTTTGACCTTCCAAACACATCATCAATGAATACAGCATCCATACCATCACTCATATCCTGCCATTCTGAAATATCATAAAGTTGCACAGAACGAAGTGTTTTGAGTTCTGTTGATAACTGACGAAGTAGTTCCAAGCCAATGCGAGACTTGCCAATGCCAGATGATCCAATGAGAATCACGATCCTGTTTTCTTTAACACATGCCAAAGCCTTGTTGAAAGCATTCGTTAATACAAATGTCTTCTCATGTGCAATGGTTTTTATCATATTTTCTGTATTTTCTGTAAAACCAAAAAAATATATACATTCCGTATACATTTAGACTGTTCTACAGGTAACTTACACATTTCAACAAGCCATGTCATTTTGATATATCCAAATGGGAAATTGACCTACCCACAACATGTGTCAGTTCTCGTGTAAAATGATAGTTTAAGTATTCTCATGGCCCTTATAGAGATGTATCTAGACAGCCAATTCTCACTATTCCCTTTGTTGGTTTTTGTGAGTAAATATATGTCAGCAGCAGGGAATTTTCCCCTTATTTTTACATGCTTCACAGCAAAGACCAATGAAAATAAAACACTAAAGGTTAAGTGAAGGAAGGAGGGACATTTATTCTTAAACTTCACAGTCAAGCAAATTGCTTTTTATTGACATAACAGTCATCTTGAGAAAAGAGTGTTGAATTTGAATCATATATATATACATAATGAATTTAAGGGAGTACGAGCCTCAGATTTCAGAAGCATTCTATATCCTCGGGTTTTATCCATTCAAACAGTGCTAAAAGTTTTTGCACATGGATCACATTTTCTTGGTCATAAGTCACTTTAAAATACATGAAATAGACTGTGTATAAAAATTTAATCAACCTTCAATTATAATTTCATATATTTAAAGGCCTATAAACATCTTATGCAAATTGAAGGAAAACTCTAGAGAGATATGTTTCCCGCCAAAATTTTGACGTCTTATATCTAAAAAATGCCTGCATAGATTTTCAAAATTTTTTGCTCAAGTTGTTTCATTAGCAGTGCTCTTCAAAACAAAAGGTCAGAGTTTTAATTCTAATTACAAAATTTCTGATACTCGTACTCCCTTAAACGTGATAAATTATCAATCTTGCAATTGCATTTGTATTTGTGTTTTGATTGAGGAAAAACAAATCACAAGTAAATAATATTTGGCATGTGAACACCAAAGTCAGATACAATAAACGTAAGTTGGATTTATTTAATACTTTGATGTTATAATTCGAATTTAGGTTAATAAATTTTGCCTAAAATTTTGTGAGATAGTGGCAAAAGTCATGGTTGTATGGATGGCATTGACCATTTCTTGTACATTAATACAGTGCATGAAGATAACCAACGTACAGCTGAGACCAACTCAATGATAATCTGGCAGAAACACGCTTCATTATTAACAAATTCAAGAATTAAACTTTCAAATTTTGTTAAATTCTGAAATGCTGATAATTTCCATTTCACGACCAGATTTTAAATTTTATCCATATCATCGCGTAAAAATTGCAAATTACAATAATCTAATGCATTTTTTGAAAGAAAGCAAAACATTAAAATAAATATGTTTTGTTCATAGAAATGTAAAAACAAGCATTTTTTTTATTTTTAAGCATCATTTTGGCATTTACATTCACTTTGAACACTACATGTTTTTCTAAACAATTTAACGATAATTAATGCATTGCTTAGAATACGTAGGTAGCATATCTGCAGATATATCCTCTAGATTTGATAGATATTATGACTAAAAGTTAATTTTGTATAAATCTGAAGTGCTAAAAACTCCCATTTTTGATCATATTTTGACCCTACTTGTGACCACTCATTTTAATCTCTCATTGTAAGGGATCCAAAAATATACATCTTTTCTTGATTTTCTAAAAGAAAATATATTTTTTTGTACTTCAGCGGTAAACCCCAATCCAGCTGTATGGAGAACAATTTTTTTTGTTTCAAATATTTGACCCCACTACCACTCATGTTAATTATCTCATCACAAGGAATAGAAAAAATTTCTTGATTTTTTCAAAAAATTTTTTTTGTTTATTGGGGTAAATCTTAATACAGCTGTATGGAGAAACCTTTTTGCTTCAGATATTTGACCCTACTTGTGACCTTTCGTTTTACTCATCTCATCACAAGGGATTCGAAGATATACATCATTCCTTGATTTTTTAGAATAAAGTTTCTTGTACTTGATATTTAACGAAATGATATGGAGTAAATGAACATGAGACCATAACATATATGTTAACTCCAACTGCAATAATTTTAATGTTCTGTTTGGATATTTCGGAAATTGATTCCTCATCAGCAGCACTAGAACCCAACCAAAGGAAATCCATAATTTCAAAAAATGTTTAAAATGCATAAAACCAAACGAAATCCGAATAATTAGTAATATCAATATAGCTAAGGACAAAACTACGATGGAGGGAGTTTATCCTTTGGTTTTAGAATTTACATGAATTAAGATAATAGTAATTGAATAAAGAGTACACATGAGATATTATCTCATGTACAAGTACACCATATCTAAGAAAAATAAAGAGCATACATCTAGCATGGGGATTTTTTTTACCAACTTCACACTGCAATAAAAGACAAACTTCTGTATTAAATGTTTTACCAAAGGATATGGAGGGTAAAAGCTTATATAGCAACTTTTTTTTTCAGATATGTGATCCCACAAACGACTTTTCATGTAAAAAAATTGAATTTCCAGAAAATTATTTTATATACATTTACATTCATTTTTCAATCTAACTACGATCATCAATCTGGTTAATAAAAGTTTTAAGAAATGGGTATTTTCATAATGACGCTGTTATGTGTCCTCGCTCTGTAATAATAGCCTTCGGATGCTGTAATGGCCCTCGGCGTTGCCTCGTGCCATTACAACTATCCTTAGGCCATTATTACAGACCTCGGACACATAACAGGGCCATTAAGGAAATACCCATTTATTAATACTATAGTAATGTTTGGGGGTAGGGGAAAGTTTTATTGATGCTTGAAGTTCACATTACTTCAAAATTTCCATAATTTGTACTAGTTGTAAAAAAATGCACTTTCGTTATATACCGACTTTTCATGAATTTGAACTACATATAGATAAGATGAGTCAAAAGAAGGAGAAACCTGTGTCAAAAATGAAAGTATTCAAAGATCTGTTTTATTTGTCTCTTTAAAAGGGATAATGTGGTCATTGTCTTGTCTCTGGACTTTCATTAATGTAATTATGTGCTTTGTTCTTCCGGTATTCTATTGCAGTTGTTAAACATGTTACAGTGCTTAATTTTTTAAGAAAGACATTATAAAACTAAAAACAATTGAAAGAATTATGAACTGAAATGCACACTGGGTTCTATAAACTACTGAACTTATACATTTTCAAGAAAAATATTAAAACATTTTGAAGGGGTAGGGGTACAGTTTTTAAATTTTTAGAATGTATTGATTTTAGAAATGGTACTTATATGGGATCTTTGTAAAGTTAATACAAAATGCTATCTTTTTATTCCAATCTTTTTACAAATGAGAGGTCCCAGTCAACAATTTGAATCAACTGAAAGAAAAAATTGTGTCAAAAACATAATTTTCCCATATTTCACTTGGTCTTTCTAAAAAGGGACCTGTTCAATTATTGCTTACACGTTATGCCCACGATGACACGTTTCATTTCGAAGAAGGGACGTTTGCGGACTTCCAAATGTAGGTAGGGTTCATAAATGGTGGGGGAGGGGGTGTGTGTGCACGTGGGATTATTTCAGCCCATGGCTTACATGAACATTTGTGTGGAGTCCTTAAAAACTACTTCTATAGTAAGCATAAAATGCAAAATAAATTAATTCTCATTTGAAGGAGAAAATAAAACATACCCATTAGCTTCTTTTGTTTTTCTGAAAATAAATCAAATAAATGTGTGATAAAATATGTTATTATATAGATAGCGGTGATTCATCGAGTTTTCCCAATCAAATAAATATCATATTGTCACCGGTGAAAATAAAAGATTTCTAGTCACGGGAGGAAGTGACGTCACAATATCTCTTCAAAGTAAACCATGGCGGATTGAAATGGAATACATAACCTGCATCTAAAATCTCGGTAAAAGCATAACTAATCAACAATCATGAATATCAATAAAAAAGTCACTCGTATCGATCAACGCAGTGGATTGAACTTATTGCGAGACAAAGTTCCGCAACTCGTTTAATCCTTCTATGTTGTACGGCACTCGTGACATTATTATTGATATTCACGACGGTTAATTAGTTTTATTATAATTAAATGCATTTCTTAAATAATACAGTGATAAGGAAAATTGTAGATTAATGTACAATTTCTTTGTTCAATGTATTACAAATAATTAATTTGTTGAAGAACAAGTATTCTAAGTTTTTTTGGAGTTTATATATAAACAAGTTTGTTCACTCATATACATTACATAAAGCGCTTTGGACATTAAATTCCGTAAATGGGCAAACAACAATAACATATGATAGAAGCCTTTAAAAATATTTATTTTTGTTTTGCTTATACACAAGATTCTTATAACTGCATTCTTTTTTAAATACAGTTTCATTTCTTTTGCAATAGTAAATACAAAATCTTGGTATAACATACTTCCTAGATGTTGTACTTGACTGAAATATTCTGTGTCCTAAGTGATTGTTCTCTTTAACTATAATACTACTACATGTACATAAGTTGTTTGAATTAGTTCTCCTTTTACATAATTAATGAATGGAAAACTTACTATGCAAATGACCAGGACTGGGTTGCACAAAAGTTAATAGACTATTAAATATTTAACAGTCTATTAAGCTTTAACATTTCCTTCTCATTTAATAGACTATTAACTTTTAATAGTTTATTAAGTTTTAATTGAGCTTTGTGCAACCCAGTTCTGTTCAGTTAGTTCTCTTTTTCTTAAAGATACTAATTTTACCTCAGTGTGCTTTTATTGTATCATACTACTTAATATGCAAATGTCATGCCTTGTTAGTACTTTATATTATAAAATGTTGCGTGTTGTTCACTATATTATAAAATGTTGCGTGTTGTTCACTCAGTACCCTTTTACTGTTGTATATCTTTTTATATAGCCATATCTTGTTAAATTTAACATACAATTTGATGCACATAGATTACTAATAGAAGTATATGGAGTAAATGCACAAAGTCTCAACAAATACATAGTATAACCAAACAAAGGTACAACGCTTTTATTGCCGTCCTTCATCTTGAAGTCTCCACGAGACTTGGAACAATGAGCTTTGCTGATACCTCGTAGTGAGTTTAAGACGGCCCCTAGCACCGGTAACAGTGTAATTCACTGCTAGAGGTCGAACAACGTTACAGTCATCCTTTGCNCCCCCCCCCAAAAAAAAAAAAAAAAAAAAAAAAAAAAAAAACATTAAAGAAAGACAATCGAAATAAACATCCACAGGGCAATCATCGAGTCCATTGCAAGAAAAATTGGCAAAATAAAATAGTGAGATGTGGGCACTGAAAGCAGATGGTCAGAGTAACCTTTTGAAAACGCCAAAATTTGAAAGTATGATAGTGTTTCCATATATTTCTTGCATGTGAAATCTTTTTACGGACTCCTAACTTTAAACTAGGTCTGATGCTTTTTTAACGTAGTATATTATTTTATATACCTTTGACCTTATAACTTAGTTCTCTTACTGTAGTATGCTACTTTATGCATCGAGATTCTTGTTTGTGAAACAGTACATTCGTGACCAGCAGGTCTTATGTAGAATATGTGTTACGGTAGTAATATGATGTGGTGTTGTTGCAGGTAATGTATAGTGTTTTTTGCTATATAAGTAGGATACTGTGTATGTTTTGTGGTGATACCTTATTGTGCTATTTTTGGTAAAGATAAAGTGATGTAAGATATGTAGTTTTGGTAGGATACTGTAGTACGTGTGGTGATTTTAGGTTGGATCAAACGGTATGTCAGGTCTCAAAGTATAGACTTTTATTTAAGGTCGCGAACCAGTTGTGTTGCTGTGCACATTGAAGTTGGATTGACAGAAACATGGACTCCAGACAACACCTTCTTCAGAGAGTACCTTAATTATCAGTTATTTCTCTTCAGCAGTTTAAAGGACTTCAAACAGATGCTCGAACCTTGACTTAAGTATATATTTATATACCAATGACATTCTTCCATTGGTTTTCATTTGACCATGATGTAGCTCCACTTGTTGTTAGGGGGTTTGGGCGTCCCATAAAACCGGTTTAATCCGTCATTTGTTTTGAAATGCCTGTAAAAACAGAACCATTTAGGTTGACAAGTTTTCCATTGGTTTACACCTAATTTGATCTATTTGCCTACTGGATTTTGCTTCTTGACAACTCTGTCCGGTAATTTTGTTATTACCCTCATTACGGTGTTCATAATATATACGTGTAGAGCGTAACCATAATTCCTTGTTCACATTTCTTGAACACGAGGATTGCAACCTTAATATAAGTATTTACCAACCAATAAAAAGTGACAACATATGCCATGATGTAATTCATTACTTTTTGATTGTTCAGAGATACAGCATTGGTCGAAAACTAAACATTTTATACTAAAAAAAGCGTCAGTTCTTTTTTAATTTGCTTTGTAAATATAGAATAATGAAAGTTTTGTTTTTGATACAAGAAATATTGGCGAACAATGATGGACGAGCCCCTTGTGGGCGAGTCCATTATTGGAGCCAATATTTCTTGCATCAAAACAAAACAAAACTTCTATTATTCTTTTTATCGGTAATTTACCAAATCATTTAATAGAACAAATTGAAAATGAATGTTAATTTTTAAAAACCGTGAAATTGACTAGTATTGATTAGTAAAATAATTTGTACGATCCGTTAAGAGTCTCTGTAGATGTATATTTCTTTGTTTCATTGATTCTGTTGACAAAGAATCCGTGGCCCGTGGCAAAGATACTTTTTGCCAATATTTTTTCGTATTCGGGCAGTAGCAAATACTGAACAATATTTGCTTCGTGAGATCAAAGGAAACTCATACAAATTACCGGTAATTAAACATAAAATACTTAGTAATACCTTCTATTTGTTTCTTGATCGTATCTTGCACAATATTTTCCATCCTGTCATCAATGTGCTGAAATATATAAATAGTTAAATTAGAAAAGCCTTACCTTTTTCAGTTTTTAAACGCAAGCTGAAACTTTGAAAAGTGAATATTGTGGTGTAAACTGCCTACTTTTAATATCCTATCTACACACTTTCGTTTAAGATAAAGCTTTATATTCCTAATGGGGGCATGGGGTGCCGAGTAGTTTTACTACCTATACAACCACTGTAGTCTATCACCACTGCGTTGTGAGTTCGCGCCCCACTTTGTTACATTAGAAAAAAGGGTGCACTCGACTTACAATCGTAAGTGATAAGGTATGGTCGGTGGCACTCCGGCTTCCTCCATCACTAAAACTGACCGTCATGAGATAGCTGAAATACTGCTGAAAGTGACGTTAAACTTCACATCGACCAACCAACCATATTCTTAATAACAAAATTACCGAATAGAGTTGTCAAGGGCCGAAGTCTATGGAAACCACCTGAAAATTTGTCGACCGCAATGGTCCTGACTTGGCACATTCATTGCAAAAGAAATGATGGGTTAAACCGGTTTTGTGGCAAACCAAGCCTCCCTTTCCTTTGTGGAAGTGTCCGGTAGCAACTCAACAGCAATTGCTATTGAAAGGTCGTTTTCATTTTTTCGGACTGAATGTCCCTTTTTTAACTCGAATATTGGAGTTATCACATGGGCTCCACGGCTATGTGAAAGCAAAGAGCCTATAAATGTGAGGCCCGGATCCAAGTGAGAATAGTCCGGAGTTCTAGTGTTGAATCCATTAACCCTTGTGTAGGAGTATGGAGCCCAAGTTTAAAACAAGTTGGAGCCGTGAGTCCTTGTTTTTGTAAAAAAAATCGAAAAATTTTGTGTTTGGGTATTACTTTCCTTAACTCGCAAATTCTTTATTAGAAAATTTTGTTTTAAACTAAGGAGCACCTCCCTACTGCAAAGCTCTATCCTTAGCTGAGTTTGGCTTTCTATTCAGATCTTTTTTATTATTTGTTCTCTGTCGGCTTTTTAAACCTTTCGATTTCTAGATTTCCAATGTCTTGATTTTATCTGCACTAATGAGACAAAAGTTGTCGAAATGCCCATGTGCAGAAATAAATTTACAGTAACTTCGGTATTTCTGTTTATTTACATGTATTATACGTTCCTCAACGACGTCCATGGAATCGAAATATATTTATTGGTGTTGTTGATTAACTTGGATTCTTTTCAAACATTAATTGAACAAAAAAAAATAATATTATAATAAATCGTAATTCATTTACCTTTATTATTTACTTCCGTAGCATAACGATATAGAGTAATTGTTTTACTACATTACATTGTATGCATTGCCGTAACTTTGACCTTGAAATTTTAAATTCATAACATTATGATAAATCATAATTGTTTTAGCTTCATTAGGCACTTCCGCAAAATTTTGATATTCTGTAGTTTTTTATTATGAATATCCATAAAATTGATATTTATAGATAATTTTTTTCCGTCGATGACCGAACAAGAAATAAAAGTTAAGTTTTCGAATGAGCTTGACGTATGCACTCTCGAGTCATGTTTTTATGTACACTCAGACATTTTGTGTTATAAGTCATACAAGGAATGAATATACCGAATATTTCGATTACTTTTCTAATTACATTTAATTACATATTCATGCTAAAAGAGAGTGAATGAAATATTGCTACTCCCTTCTTCCTATTGAGTATGCAAGAAAGTTTAGATAGTTCTTTACACAAAATAATATTATGACTTGGCATTTGTTTTGATACAAGAAAAGGAACATCTTCTCTTTTAGTTTCAAATTTGGACATTTTGCAAATTGTTGTTTCTTCTGATAAATTTTTTCACTTTTTAGATGTTTTAATAAAGCAACTCTTGATAATTAATGTCTTAAATATATATATAATTTATAAATATTGTTGTATAAACAGTTAAAATATGTTTACTGTAAACCGGGAAATATTCGCGCCGTTTTTATTTCGCGGTGAATTGACAGGATTTAAGTTCGCGCAGTTTTGAATTCGCGCTGCAAAATTGTTGACCATTGACTTCAATAATAGACAGTATATATTCGCGCCGTTTTATTTTCGCGCTTCCATTCCAAACGCAAAAATCGCGAAAATAAAACTGCCGCGAAAATTTCCCGGTTTACAGTATTGTATTTTATTATAAATGCCCTATAGCAATATGGCTTCTAATCAAATGTTTGTCATATTTACTTTTGTGTCGAGTGCCCTTAGGCATTAAAATAAACATTTTAAATTCATGTGAATGTTCTGTTGAGGCGATTTAACTGTCTGTTGGGCTTTCATAAATATTTTACTCACACATTTAAGTAATAGTTATATATGAGAGTTAGACACACGTCAGCTGCCTGCAAATTAAAAGATTGATGAACTTTTGGGTTTGATAGGTTTAGGCTAGAGGACAATACATTTGAACATTTGATGTAGATAAAGTTTATCAGTATTCACACAAGTCAATTTTTTTGGTTGTTTATTAATTTTGTAATAATAAGTATATAATGCTTTCCGTCATATCTCTCAGAGTAATATTCATTTATTAGCATTACGAATAACTCTTGAAAAAAAAGACAAAATGTTGGCTTCAAATCCTTGTAATTGTAATTTAATTGAGCATTTTTGGCAAGTAATTGTAATATAATTAATTACTTTCCAATGTAATTTACCCCATCTCTCTCTCTCTCTCTCTCTCTCTCTCTCTCTCTCTCTCTCTCTCTCTCTCTATATATATATATATATATATATATAGACACTTTTTGGAATTTAAAACATTACATACAAAACTTAATGAATATAAAGTCTCCATTCCGAATTCAAAACACAGCATGCAATAA
Source organism: Modiolus philippinarum (assembly GCA_002080025.1). Lineage (NCBI taxonomy): Eukaryota > Metazoa > Mollusca > Bivalvia > Mytilida > Modiolidae > Modiolus > Modiolus philippinarum. The sequence continues at coordinate 56,397 of MJUU01053652.1, forward strand.
CTCCGCATGTAATATTAAATGTCTGTTGGACAGAACAAAAAAACAGCAACCGTGGACATCAATATTGTCAACCTGTAAATTGTTGTCTTCCCTCTGACTAAGCCCATCGGTAAGACAATACTTTAAAGTCTGACAATTCGCAAATTTCGAGGTCACCGGATTCAAATAACTAAATACCGAAGTTCCTGTGAATTTTGATTCTGCATATGCGCATTCCGAAAACTTCAGTGCAGATAAAATCTAAACGTTTGGAAGACCATAAAGTCAAAGATGTTTAAAAACTGAAAGAGAACAAATTACCAAATATGATCTAAATAGAAAGCCAAAATCTTCTAAGGACAGAGCTTTGCATGAGGGAGATACTCCTTAGTTTCAACAGAATTTACAAAAATTAGATATTGTAAGGTTCCAAATAGAATCGGCTTTTGGGTCAGCACCGAAGTACTGACTACTGGGCTGGTGAATACCCTCGGGGACTAACAGTCCACCAGCAGAGGCATCGACCCAGTGGTAACAATTATAGAATTACCTTATTTGACAACATGACGTGATTTCGTCCGGTTAACACTGTTAATGCTATCGTTGTGTCTTAAATACGACCTGCCGTTGGGTGTGGGGTCTCCTCACCGTTCCTTGAGGATCTTATGGTGGCTTTGAATTGTTATTACTGCCGTTTGTGTCGTTGTCTCTTTGACACATTCCCCGTATCTCTTCCTTTTTCTATTAAATCTTACTGCATGCCTTTTTTTCATATATGATATTAAGCCGTGCTTGACACTGTGGCAATCGTAATAGACAGTCAAATGGACATAACAAAATTACCGAACATAATTTCAAAGAGCCAAAATCATATTGTCGATTTTCTAACTCATGCTTCTTTAGGATGTATGGCTAACAACGTCAGTTTGGGACAGTTCAGAGGACTTGTCATTTTATGTTTTCTTACATTTCGTAGCCTTGCAAGTGTCCCATTTTCTTTTATGTGACAAGTAAAACACTTTCTGCAATGCAGTAAATTAACCTGATTTTGCTCAACGTGATTTATGCAAGTAGTAACGAGAATGCCAAACGTTCATGTGATCGCTCCATTTAAACCTTCACAATAAAAAGCAACGAACTCGAATATTATTGTTGTCCACCTCCTATGTAGACCGTAGTTATATATTGTTCTAAATTTTGTGCAACAATTGGTTCGTAACCTCAAAAACCCTGCTAATTACAGCATCGTAAATTACAAATAGTAAGAAAAATGTCATCCTGCATGTTTTTGAACTAATATTCGACAAGTTTAGTTAGTGCCAAATGCTTTAAGAGTCAGTACGTCACAAAAGATGAAATTGGATTTAAAACGACAAGCTTTAGGACTTTTAACTTTCTTTAAGGGAATTTCAAACATGTTTTGTTTCCCCGCTAAGCAAGCCATGCTATTTTTAGAATTTTTAGTATATCCCAAGGAACGAAATGGTGGAGGGATTAGAGTTTTTGACCGGTCCGTCAATCTGTCATTCCAACTATAAATAGGAAGTGGGAAAACCATTTGTCCGGATGTTTTAAAAATTTGCAGGTTAATTACAAATATATCAAAGATGTACATGTTACTTGAGTTTGGGTTTCGATAGTTTTGATAATAAAAAAAAACATTTTAGTTTTGATAAAAATACACATTGTGTAATTTTGCAATTTTAATACAAAATATTGCTTGTAGTTTGCATTATTTGTCAGGATAACACCTCCTACAGTTTTTAAGGTATACAGTTTTTATTTTGAAGGATGATAAAGCATATATCAGAAATGTGTATGCCATTTGGATTTTTATTTTGGATGATTTATGAGAAAAAATACATATTGTTTAACGTTCATTTTTTTTGTAAGAGTTCGAGAACTTTTGCATTTAACTAACTTTCCCAGAAACTACCAAATTATTATCTGGCCAGCGCATCAACTCTGAAACATCTTTACAGATAGGCTATTTATTTAGCAGAGTTGTTGGTCATTATGTGAAGTGCTTCATGCATTACAGCCTTTAAATTATTAATTTAACCAAAAAAAAAGTATGAGTTAGGCAGGTCTTGTAACGATTAAAAAAGCAAAAATCATCTTATAAGTGTTACTCCTCTAAAACAGTTATACATATTGCTTTCATATTTGGTAGGCTTGTTGGTCATGACATGTAGCTATGCATTATTCTACCAGTGAAAAGTTTGTATAGTGTCAATAAGCTAATTTTTGTATTATAAGAGTTCATTTATGCAGGATTATCCAATATATTTGGACGTTTTTTTTTCTATATTGACCGAATTCAATAGGCTACAATTGTTTCATTATTTTCCATGTTTTCCAAATGATATTTTTATAGCTTTTTCAGATAAATGAATTTCCTCACAAATTTCAGATTAACGACATGAATGTAACAACCATGCATAAAATTATCATGGAATAATGATATTCTTTTCTGTGGAACTAGAAATTGACACATACTGTCTTATAAAACATAAAAACGGCAGATCAATATTTCAAAATAAAGTTTTTGCCATCAGTGTTCATTATTTTTGTATTGCTTGCTTTTGTTCTATTGAGAATTTTTGAACGGAAATTACGTAGGATCAAATAAATATAGACTAGACTAACAAATCATATGTAAGAAAACATCATTTTTAATCAATTAATTTTAATTATCCATCTTTATTACAAGTCAGTATTGTATTTAAAATGATTGTTAAACTGGCTTAGCACGAGGTCAATACGTAAAGTCAATTCCACGTTTTATTGACAACTCTCAGTAATATACATAATCATGTGACCACCTTCTAACAAATCACAGCACTATAAAAATATAAGAAAATAATAATTGTATTGATTCTTGGCGGAGGACGTTTAACCTCTATCCAAATAAAAAAAAAATGTATCAACAAATATAAAACAACTAATTAAAAAACAATTACTGCAAAATTATTGAAACATTCAGAGGTTTTGATTTATGATTTATTGGATTACTTAGTAGACGAGGTTTTTATTGTAAGAATCGGATCATAAGATACTTTACACAATTAATGCGAAGAGAGTGAAAAACATTAGATGTCTTATTAAATATGAGGCGGCTCTGTGACACATACATAAACACTTTTATTAGATATTTAAAAAAATGTGCCTATGACAAATAATAATTCCTCATTTTATTTATTTAACTGAGATACTGAGTCAAATCTGTCAACATTCTCTAAGACCACCTGGCGTGCATTATTTCATCAAGCATATTATTAAATCCTGCATAAAGTTTCCTGTTTAAAAATGGCCCTAGAATTTAAGAGGGGGACTCTTAAAATATATTTACTTGTACTTGTTATGTAATAATACTAATTCACATGTAATACAGTTACTTGACAATAAAGATTTCATTTTTTTTATTTATCAAAAAAAACTTAAAATCATTGCTTCTCCATCATATACAGACTACTTTCTTTGATAAAGCAGTCATCCATACTATACACACATATATTTTATATACTAACAGTAAATTGTAAATAACAAAAGTCATGGAGTACCTTATTGTGTGTTTTTAAAACTTGTTAAAAACTGCATATAGTCATTTTTTTTAATAATAATTAATGAAGGGATATGGAGTAAATGCACATGAGACAAAGTCTCTACAAATAAATTGTGAAACAAAGCAATGGATCAACGTTTTTATTGGTTCCACTCACTACACAAAATTATTTATTTAAAAGCCGACTGCCAGTAAATTTAATATCTTGTAATGGCAACAACAGTTAACTTCAACAAAATGTTTGGTGAATGTTAAGCGATTCCATAAGATGAATTAATTCTCTACAATACATTTTTCATCAATATTTAGGTTACGAATCAAGAAAACTAATTTTTACTTTAGTTCGATGCAGTTCCTATTTTTTTAAAAAGACTGCAAGAAAATAACGGTAAATTTATGTACAGTAAATAATTAATAAAATACCCAAGTTAGTTTCTGCATACGGCCGTTTCGATTGATTGATTGATTGATTGGATATTGTTTAACGTCTACTGAGCAATATATCAGCTATATCAAGACGAGAACAAGTTTGTTAATAAATAATCACTTTGAGGTATGGAAAGGGTCATGGGACGGGAAATTCTGACTGCCACTGGAAAAGTAGGGTGAAATCGAAAGGGGCGGGGAATTTAGCTTTGTAGCCGATCACCTACGGACCACTCAAAAAAGCTTGCTACGAGGGTTCTTTAACGTGCAGGAAGCGTGGCATTTCTTCCAACACGTGGACCTAAGTTTACATCCCACCCGAAAGATGGGTTGTGTATTTATTTAATCCGCACAACCACGGAATGGGGCCAGTGCCGTTTAGGAGGGGGTCATACCCCGCAAGCCGGAGATACTAGGTCCTATTTCTATACACCGGGGTTCTCTCGGTGGGGGGGGGGGGTTACGGCCGTTTCAACAACTTATACCTCTTCAGTGGAGATCAAATCAAAGTATCTGGAAGACCATAAACCAAACTTTTTTAAATCTAGGAAAGCACAAAAAACCGAAAAGATCTAAATAGAAAAACAAAATAAGCCCAGGAAAAAGGTACTCAAGAGGGATAAAATTCTTACTTTTAAGAAAAATTTTCTTTAATCAATATATTTCCAGAAATTTGGTTTCAATCTACATCTAGAATCATCGACCCAGTTGTGATTATTAACAAAAAACTGAATTTACTGTAAAATTAGTTTCTGCAGATTGCAAAGAACGATAATAAAAATACACTGTATAAGCCGACAATACTTATCTTTCAATACAGTGAAAAAATTTCTTTAAATTCTTCTGATTATGATTAAGATCATTCACCCTTTATAGAAAGTGTCGATAAAATTGACAAACTACTCAGGCTGAAAAAATAAAAAAAGTCAGGTGGACATTTTCTATTTATATCGAAAAAGTCTGGATTTTTCAAATGTGTAGGTAAAAAAAACATCAAGCTGCTTTAATTCACCATACTTTAAACTTATCAGTAACAGCAATATTTCTTTGATCATGTTACATAACCAACGAATACGTGGAAAGAAATGGCAAAATCCCAACCTAGCTATAATAATACCAGCCAAACATTTAATCAATCTTACTCTTAAACTGAAACTCACCTTTTTAATATCCAACTCCACCTTGGAAATCTCTTCTACCAACTCTTCCTTAATATGCACTTGATCTTTAATTGTTAGCATCAATAATGTCCCATCCAATGTTCTTGTATCTAAATTTTTCAATTTTTGTTTCACTTCACTTTCTTTTCTAGTTATTTTAGCAATAGAAAGGAGATATCTCTCAATTTGTTTTCGGCACTGATTATAATCACTGTCTGACATTCTAGCTGTTTTCACGTGTCCAAATACATTGTTTCTCATCTCAACAAGATTTTCAACTTCTTTTTTCAATGTACAACAATTGTCAATCAGAATTTGTGACAACTCTGCACCTAAATTTTGGACTGTTATGCATGTAGTTACTGTAGATGCACATATAGTTCCAACAACAGATTGTTTTCTGTCCCTTTGACATGGCATACAAGATGCATTAAATAATTTATTCCATTGTATTTTACTTATTATCTGTTTTTTACTTGGAAAAGCGTAACTTATGGAACACTGACAACATCTCCTATTTATTTCGTACAGATGATAAATATCATGTTTATTATGTGTTAAAAAATCTTCCAAAGTTTTGTTTTGAGCTGTTAGACAGCTATACCAAAATACTTCTTGGCAGAAATTGACCAGTAAACATCTAGCTAATGTTACATCAAGTTCATTAGTGGTCAAACCTCGACGTGGAAAACAACAACAGAAATCTCCTTTATTTTGGTTATTGTGGCAAGGCTTCTTTGGAGCAGTCTTGTCAAATAAAACTTCTAGCTGTGACCGATGTAAAACACGCGTGCTTGGTAAAGTATATCCTGGGGTACATTGACAGCATTTAAATTTGTTGAAAGACATATGGTAGATTTCATGTTGATGTGTAATAATGAAGTCTTCAAAGGAACTATAACCAGCCAATGATGTATTTAATTCTATCAGATCAATGAAGCCTTCCTTTGTATGTTCTACAATCAGTGTAGAATTCCTGTTGAAATTTTCTCTTTCTTTTGAATCCATTACCCTAGAGTTCTTCAAACTAGAGAAAATAAAAATAAGATGGCTGACATGAACGGTAAAGACGATAATATTAAGAACAAAATTACACAATTTAAAATTAAGATATTTCTGTTTTATTTATACCCAGCGTTTTTGTTTCTCTAAATTTACACCAGAAAATAGGTAGTTTGCTCTAGCAAAATTATTTCAAAACTGCAAGATTTCAAAGCTAAGAGATCATCTCGTCTTTTCGATTCCCAAAGGCCTAATTATATCCCCAAAACGTACAATAGTCAACATTTTCTGAAAAATATAAACAAAATGATTCAAACTACGAGGCAATGACCCTTTCAGAAATTCACATACAAATAGCCTTTAAACAATGCAAAGCTAAACGAAACATACTATATAGGTAATAACAAGAACTTTTCTGCTTTGTAATTATCTGATTAGACAATTAATCAATACGGAAGTATTTTCTTGTAAATTTCACACGCAACTGACTTTACAATTAACAATAATATATTAAATACCACAATGTGTCTATCTTTATGTATTTGACAATTTGCTGAAAAGCTGGAGCACACAATCGTCTGCTCTCCAAGCGTTGTTTGCGTAAGCCAGGAAAATTCTTTATATTATTTGAGCAAATGGTTTTAATGGAGATCACCAAAAGAAACTAGAATAATTTCACAAGTTTGTCAAAAAAGAATGATCATCTACACTGGATTGTTCAAATAAACTAGACTTTAGCGAAAGAAGAAATGCATTTCCCTCCGATCAAAGTCACATCAATAATTTTTTCTCCCTAAAAGATTGGCGAAAATGTATAGTGATTTTTTTCAAACCAGTCGGATGTTATTCTGCTGTTTGATTGAATTATTTCGTCTGTTAAAGAGAAGTAATTTTAACACAGGTAAATAACTCAAACATTAACAAATTTTCTAGTTCTTGGAGTATAAATTTCAGTTCCCATTGATGTGTTTATCATGATACATAAGTATAACTATGTCAAGAAAATTAAATTTGTATTTCTTTTAATATTGAAAACTCTCCACATACTTTACCAGACAGCTTTGAGCAAAAAAAAATTTGATAGGGCATTTATGATACAATTAAAGACATATATGAACATCTTGTAAAAAGGCTAACAAAAGGCTAAAAGTTAGTTTCTGATAAATGCAAATTAAATACAAAACCACATGAAGTTATTCTTTAGATAAGAATGTTGTTAAAAATGTCAAAAACTGATAAAAGTTAAGCAAAACTGGGACGTAACTTACATTCTTTACGTAATAGGGGATATTGACAGGATATTCTTCATGATTCCATTAAATTGGCTTTGGATCCAATGACCTGAAAATTTTACAGGTATACTGGCCTGTCACTTATACTGCCGGTGTCTACTGAAATCCATAATGATTCTTTACTAAACCTTTTGGGAAGTTTTGAATTTGATTTTTTTTTGGTAGTGCGACAGTGTTTTACCAGCAGACTAGGCTCTTAGAGCTAGCCGGCAGTTTAGCGGCGAACACTCCTTGACCAATTTCTCTAAATTACGTTTTGTCCAATTCTCTCTTTCTCAAGATTGTGGTCTTTGAGTTGGTAGTCTACCTGTATTGGGTTTAATGTGTATGTTTATTATACTATAGGGAGACGGAATAGAAAAATGGGAGGTTTTGGTACTAACCCTACCGCTAGCTGTTGCTAGTGCAGTTACCAAGTTCGGCTATCCCGAGTTGTCTACGTTTATCTTTTGGTTATTTATTGTTTTTCTTTTGCAGTTCCCTTGTTGATTGTGACACGTGATTGTAATTTTCGGCCATTGAAAATGTTTCCTGTTATCTTTGCTATATAAATACATAGCAATTAGACTAAAAAAACAACGGCAGTAGAATACCAAAGGAACAAAGTAGTGGAATTTACACAAAAAAAAATCGAAGTCCAAAGACATGGCCAAAACGAGGACACAGAAAACAATGACGTTACACACAAGAATAAGCAGAGAAATAGAAATCGCAACATTCAAAACCAAGGCACTCACAGTGTGAACTAAAGTGAAACTGAGAGTGACACCAGGTGATCCGGAAGGGTAAGCATGTCCTGCTCTGTTAACTTAAACTTATTATTTAGAACAATTTCAAAGTAGCGGCACTTTAAGGCTTTCATTTGTAGTGGTATTTGCTTATTCAATATGTAAGACAATTCCTAAAAATGACTACGAGCGAAATTCCACATACTACGTCGTCAACATTTTTTCCAAAAGTCTACCACTACTAAACAACATCAAGCGCAAATATCACATCGTCAGTGTTTACCTATGTAAATATTGATTGAATAACCGAATATACGGCCCCAGTATCTTTTCAACATCCCTTTTAGTATGAGGCCAGCAACTTTTGTTTTTTTGGAAATAATATCTCACGACTACCACCTAATTTCTGGTACGACTTATAAGGATGAAAGCTGAAGACAAGAGGTAATTCCTAGCTTTGTTTACTTATAAGCCATTGCAATAGAAGAATAACAGTATACATCTACAATGACCGAAAATTACAATCTCAGGTCGTAATTTAAAAGGGAACTGCAAAACTGAATAGGAATCGAAATAGTCGGACATCGTACAAAACTTCTTGCATGACAACGTTATGTGTATTAACACTGCAATTTCAAATACGAAGTTATGAGAAAAAAATACTGCTTTGATCAATTCATTTTTTAACTTTATTGAGTTTTCAGTATGATAGTTAAGGAAATTTGTATCCTTTTTAAGGAAAGTTTCATATTTCTTCGAGAGCTGTCATTATTTGTTCGTTATTTTACAGTAGTTGTCAGTTAGAGCGCAACATATATATGAACACCATGATGAGCTTACTTCAAAATTTGCATAGCTTTTCATTATAGAAATATCAAACTTGATTAGCCAATTATAAATGTTTCCAAAGTTGCATTGTCCTTGGATTATTCGTTTTGGATTGACGTTTTTGGGAGTTTTCTATAGGAGCTATTTCGTCCAAATTTATATTAGCAGATTCCAGGTGTGGTTTGATACGAATACCAAAAGGTTTTATAACGTTTGGACGTTTTTCATAGTGAGCTTTGTGAAGAGGTTTGAAAACACAGTTGTGAGCAGGATTGGAAGGATACGCTTTAAGCTTTATTGCTTATTGTAAACCAAGTTTAACGCGTCGATCTTCCAAGGAAAGTTCATCAAATGCAACATACAGACTCTCCAAAGGAGAAGTTCTGAACGCACCTAATGAAAGACGCAAACCTTGGTGTTGACCGGTGTCTAATAATTTAATGTAATAGTATGATTTATGGGCGAACCGTAAACAAAACATCTATAATCTAATTTTAAACGAATCAACGATCTATATAAATTTTATAAAACAGTGCTATCAGCACCCCAGTCGGTACTCGACACAACTTTTAAAATATCTAATGCATTGGGGCATTTATTTTTTAGCATTTTGATATGGGGGAGAAAGAAAAGTTTACTGTCAAAGGTTAAACCAATGAACTTGGCCTCTTTTACAATAGTTATAGGGTTATTGTATAGTTTAAGCTCTGGATCTGGGTGCATTTTCTGCTTACAACAGAAATGCATCCCGACTGTTTTCGAGCTTGAAAATTTAAAACCATTTTTTATTGCCCATTTTATTCTGTTTTAAACATAATTGCAATTGGCGTTCTATGTTGTTCATGTTGTTACCACGATAGCAAATCAGGAAATCATCCACATATCATGATCCGCCAATGCTATCTTTTGGAACCTGAGCCAAGCTATTTATTATTTATACTAAATAATGTAAGAGAGGATACTCTCTTGTTGAACACCCATCTCTTGTTCAAATGAGTCAGAAAAGGTCGAGTTGACTCTGACGTTGAATTCTCGATCCCTGAGAAAATTCTCAATAAAATTAGGCAAGCTTCCTCTCAACCCTATATCAAAAAGATCTTTTAAAATTCCATATTTCCATGTTGCATCGTATGCCTTTTCTTTGTCGAAATAGATAGAGACGGCATGCTCTTTTTTAAAAATGCATTTCTTATGAATGTTTCAAATTGAACTAGATGGTCTAATGTGGTTCGACCTTGTCGAAAACCATTTTATCATCCGTTCCATTGTCTTACAGACACAACTGGTTAATGCTAGTGGTCTGTAATTAGATTGTTCGGAATGATCTTTACCCAGGTTTGGAATAGGTACTATAGTTGCGTGTTTCCACATACTAGTATGTGGTAGTTTCCCTATTTCCAAAATTTATGAAAAAGGTTAAGAAGAATTTCCAGAGTTGTTATACGAAGATGTTTCAGGAGTTGATAATAGATATCGTCAGGGCCACATGTGCCTTATCCAAGGATTGTTTCAGTTCATCCATCGAAAACAATATGTTGTATTCCTCTGTATTTTTAGATTTAAAGTTATGTTTATTTCGTTCTTTTTGTTCTTTGATTCTCTGGAATGTGGGTCTTATATTTTTCTTTGCAATATCTCTTTCAGATGTTAAAACATCTTGTCCGTTTTTGATGTGATGGACATTATCGTTTCTATTTTTACCCTTGTTTTTTTACCATTTTCCATACTTTGTTCATAGGAGTATGGACACGTAACGCAAGTGTTCATGATTGAATATAATTCTTGTTAGCCATTCACCACACATAGGGGGAGGGTTTGGATCCAAGAAAACGAGTTTAACCCAACCGAAATTTTTGCGCCTGTCCCAAGTCAGGAATGTGTTGGTCATTGGCTTGTCCTTGTCTTCTTATAAAATTTTAGTTTCTTGATATTTGGATTATTGGATGTGGTTTGTTTCCATTGATTTATTCATTTTTTTAGCTTTTCGGGGCCATTTAGGGCTTACTATATGGTGTGAGGTTCCTCACTGTGTTGAAGACAATATGGTGACCCCTAGATGTTTTGTTTTTGGTCGTTTTAACCTGGATATGGGGTGTTGTCTCCTTGACATTTACCCCATTTCCTTTCTTTTTTATATTGATAGGTAGTAACAAAATTTACAGGTGGTTTAACCGTGTATTGATTTTGGGATTGATTGATTGATGTTTTACGCCAACTTCAGCAATATTTCAGCTTTATTGTTGCAAGAACTGTTAAGCTAATTGTACAATTATAATAAATATATAAGATATCAATATATAACCATTATAGATTTATACAAATAAAACAAGAGTGAAAAATATAAATCAATCGATTGCTTATAAAAATTGAACGATTTTGTCGCCAGCGACATTTTTAAATAGGTTTTTAGCACAATCAGCAGAATAAAAATCACGTCTGATATCGGCAACATCTAC
>MJUU01053652.1:69285-85259 GCA_002080025.1 Modiolus philippinarum
CAAGTTATACTGTAAAATAACGAGAGACGCCGATTTGATCATAGGTCTGACAAACTGATTTGAGTGTCGGAAATTAAAAAAGAATTGATCTTAAGTCGGATATTTAAAGCAACAAGTGTCCGACCTACGATCACTGTACTCTATATAATTCATTCTGTTTAACATACTTAGTATCACTCAGACAATACTTGTGCTGCCCTTTTTGTCAGTTCTGAGATAGGATTCAGTAAAAGACCATTTTCATATTTATATTCGATCCCGACTTTGACTCCGTTTTTTATGTTTCCAACAATGGAAATTAACCTACTGACCCGATAGTCTTGTTAACGGTTCTGTTGTAGCAAAGGGGCAGCAGTCAACTTCGAATATGAAGATATCTATCGTAAGAGTAGGGGTAGTATCTTGAGTGTATTTAGAATTTTTTTTTAAAGTGTTTGGGTACTTACTGAAGTGAAAATCATATCTGTTTCAAATGAAAATGGTAACTGAGCTTGCTTACCCTGAATAGGCATAAAACCGATGTTTTCAGCTGTTAGCGATTACTGTCCCATTGAAAAACATGCTAAAATGGCATGTAATCATGTAATATGAAAACCGTGTAACAGGTATTTTATTTCACATCAAGTAAATTGACATTTTCTTGCCTTATTCACTTGACAAAGACAAAACATTGTGAGAATAAGGACAACACAAAGGATTTCTTGGCGGTTACATTTGATGGACATTTTTCTCCATTGACAATTTTGTGACAAAGGTCGAAACTCTGCCTGAAATTAGATTAAAGTTTATATACATGTACCGAAAAACTAATAAAAATAATTAATTTAAAATCAAATAAATTCACTTCCCCACTAGAGAAGGCAAAAGAAGTGAAAGGATAACACTTATTCTTTACAAACAATAAAGTTGCTTAAACTGATACTTTAGGGAAATCTAAAACGACAAACTGATAAATTAAATATAAATATATTTACCTTCAAAATTCTTATTGTACTGTTCTTTTGTTGAAAGAGAATAAATTGTGGAGGCAAAGCTGAAAATCAGTTGAATGTACAACTCGAACTTTGATATGTTGATATTTGTATAATGCTAGGTAACAAGAAAACTAAAAGCCTAATCGATTCTCTAAATATTAAATCTGAAAAATGAGAACGCTTCAGTTAAAAGTGTCATGCAGAGTGCACATATTGTCGACTATTGAAAGTAGTCCTTTACAATTTTACATTTTATTTTATTCCATACTATTGACTACAGGTAACGTATTTAAAAATTGACAATACTTTAATTATTTGAATATTTCAATGTTCACACAATGTATATTAGGTTTACAACTACGCTGTATCGAACATTTACATTTGTAATGCGAGTAAAAATTGATATCATTAAATTTGAAAGCTGTAAATGTCAACAAGCAACTCTTCCGCTCAGCAAATATCTTAACAGACACAGGAGTAACCCCTCAAAAAAGGAATTTCTGCCTGTAAGCTTACAATTCAGCATGGGCTGTCAGTTATGAAAACTTAAATCTGACCGTAAACATAGTCCTGAATTCAAAGATCTCAAAGTCAGGCTTAATAAGGACTGTTGAAAAACGAACTATTAGTTTTTTTCGCAATGTGATTTATTAAAACCAAAGCAATTAAACAACAGCTATATATGAATTGCAATGTTCTTTTTTCAAACCGGTCATTATGCACAGGTTAAGTTTATATTTGCATGACTAAATCATATTTGAAGAATTATTTGCATCAATAGTTATGGGTTTGCAAACAGAAAATTGATTGATAAGTCAATAATAACATAGGTTTGGACTGTATTTTCACCAGTTATTTACATTAAAAGATAGACATATACTTTCATCAATCGTTGTAGACATGCAAATTCAAAATTGATTCAATAGACAATCAGGATTTGAGGTTTTAATGTGCAAACTTACCGTCATAAAACTGATTTGCTTTTGTGCTTTTATTAAAACCTGGTCTATTTATTATACAAGGACAAGGTATACTCTTTGACCCATTTTTCTAAATAACGTTTTGTCATATGTTTTTCTTTTCCAAGATAGTGGTCCTAGAGTTAGTAGTCTACCTTTACTTGGTTTTATTCGTATGTGTATTATATATACTATAGGGAGACGGGATAGAGAAAGGGGAGGTTTGGGTACCCATAAACCGATTCAACCCTACTACTGGCTTTTGCTAGTGTCGGTACTAAGTCCGGCTGTCCCGAGTTCCTATCGTTATTTATGTTTGTCTCTTGTCTTCGTTATTTTTCTAGTGCAGTTTGCTTGTGAATTGTGGCATTTGATTGTTGTTTTCGGTCATTGTAGGTGTTCACTGTTATCCTGCTTTTGTAATATCTTTATTCATGTATCTATATGTGACATGGTATCAGAAATGATATAAGACATGAGCAATGCTATGCACTAGGAAAATACTCCTGACATATTAACAAAATTTAGATGTTGCAAGTTTCCAAATAAAATCAGTTTCCCGGTCAGCCCCCTAAGTTTATGAACACAATACTCCACGAGCAAAAGCATAGGGCAATGGAAATAATTAACTATATACCTCGGTTGCTAAAGATTTAGTTTCCTCGGAGGAAGAGAATATGCGAGGTATCATAAGGTGGTCTGGAAGGATAAATATTATCCGCTCCACGTATGGAACCCGTCACACTGCCAATGAAAAGTAAGGTTTTGTCATAGTCAGTGCTTGTCAGTTGGTAATAAACTCTTGCTCTACTGAGAGATGTTTCTCTTGATCTACTGAAAGATGTTTCTCTTGCTCTACTGAGAGATGTTTCTCTAGATCTGCTGAGAGATGTGTTTCTTGATCAACTGAAAGATGTTTCTCTTGATATACTGAGAGATGTTTCTCTTGATCTACTGAGAGATGTTTCTCTTGATCTACTGAGAGGTTTCTCTTGATCTACTGAGAGATGTTTCTCTTGCTCTACTCAGAGATGTTTCTCTTGATCTACTTAGAGTTATTTCTCTTATTTCTCTTGATCTACTGAGAGGTGTCTCTTGATTTACTTAGAGATGCTTCTCTTGTTCTACTGAGAGATGTTTCTCTTGATCTACTGAGAGATGTTTCTCTTGATCTACTGAGAGATGTTTCTTTTGATCTACTGAGAGGTTTCTCTTGATCTACTTAGAGATGTTTCTCTTGATCTACTGAGAGATGTTTCTCTTTCTCTACTGAGAGATGTTTCTCTTGCTCTACTGAGAGATGTTTCTCATGATCTACTGAGAGATGTTTCTCTTGCTCTACTGAGAGATGTTTCTCTTGATATACTGAGAGATGTTTCTCTTGCTCTACTGAGAAATGTCTCTCTTTCTCTACTGAAACAACGGCAGTAGAATACCGAAGGAACAAGGGAAGCGATGACTACAAAACTCGAAGTCCAAAGACATGGCAGAAACGGTAACAGATAAAAACAAAGACAAAACAAGGACGCCAGACAGCTACAACGAAAGATATTTGTCTTGATCTACTGAGAAATGTTTCTCTTGCTGTACTGAGAGATGTTTCTCTTGATCTACCGAGAGATGTCTATTCTCATTTGTGAGAGTAAGGTTTTGTCATAGTTAGTGTTTGTCAGTTGGTAATAAACTCTTGCTCTACTGAGAGATGTTTCTCTTGAACTACTGAAAGGTTTCTCTTGCTCTACTGAGAAATGTTCTCTAGATCTGCTGAGAGATGTTTCTCTTGATCCACTGAAAGACGTTTCTCTTGCTCTACTGAGAGATGTTTCTCTAGATCTGCTGAGGAATGTGTTTCTTGATCTACTGAAAGATGTTTCTCTTGATCTACTAAGGAAGTTTCTCTAGATCTACTGAGAAATGTTTCTCTTGATCTACTGAGAGATGTTTCTCTTGCCCTACTGAGAGGTTTCTCTTGATCTACTGAGAGACGTTTTTCTTGCTCTACTGAGAGATGTTTCTCTTGATCTACATAGAGATGTTTCTCTTGATCTTCTGATAGATGTTTCTCTTGAACTACTGAGAGGTTTCTCTTGATCTACTTAGAGATGTTTCTCTTGATCTACTGAGTGATGTTTCTCTTAATCTACTGAGAGATGTTTCTCTTGATCTACTGAGAGATGTTTCTCTTGCTCTACTGAGAGATGTTTCTCTTGATCCACTGAGAAATGTTTCTCTTGATCTACTGAGAGGTTTCTCTTGATCTACTTAGAGATTATTCTCTTGATCTACTGAGAGATGTTTCTCTTGATCTACTGAGAGATGTTTCTCTTGCTCTACTGAGAGATGTTTCTCTTGATCTATTGAGAGATGTTTCTCTTGATCTACTGAGAGATGTTTCTCTTGATCTACTTAGAGATGATTCTCTTGATCTACTGAGAGATGTTTCTCTTGATCTACTGAGAGATGTTTCTCTTGCTCTACTGAGAGATGTTTCTCATGATCTACTGAGAGATGTTTCTCTTGCTCTACTAAGAGATGTTTCTCTTGATCTACTGAGAGATGTTTATCTTGCTCTACTGAGAAATGTTTCTCTTTCTCTACTGAAAGATATTTGTCTTGATCTACTGAGAAATGTTTCTCTTGCTCTACTGAGAGATGTTTCTCTTGATCTACTGAGCTATGTGTATTTTGATTTGTGAATAGAAACATTGTTGCGATCTCTCAAATCATGACGACCATAAAATATTTGTGGTGACAATTGCAACGGTGATTGAACATTGGTTATAAAAAGTTTATGCTCCCAGATGTTTAGATCGGGCATATTGTTTTTGTCTTGTCTGTCTGTATGCAACGTTAACCTGGCTCATATCTTTTGAACCAGATGTTAAAGGGCATTCATATTTTTATGTGCATTGATCATTTTATTGGTCAAATGAAGCTAGACAGCATTGTGCAAATTTCATTAAGTTCAGGTCAAAGGTCAATGTCACAGATGTCAAAAGATCGAGATCTACATTTTCGTTCGTTTATTATAACTGCTAGAGCTTAATATTTTATTTGTAAATAGATTTAAAAGAGCTTAATACAAATGTCTAATACACCTTAATTTATAATGCATTTTACAATTTTTAGCATTAATCTTGTAGACATATTTGCTGGCGGGGGCATAGTGTTGCACAAATACATCTTGTTAAAATAGAAATTTTACTCCTTAATAAAATCGCTGTACCGACTACAGGCACGACATCAGCGAAGGAGTAGTGAAATGAAGACGACATCTGCCGGAGATGTCTGAATATCAGTACTCAAGAAATGGGAAAATCACCATGGCAAAGTCATTACATTTCATGTAGTTTCGTCTTCTGTTTTCAATATTGAAGAATTAGTCAAAGCATAATGCTGATGATGGTGCATCTGTGGTCTCTTTCATTTCGAGTTTATTTGGGTAAATCAGACGAAGGTTATTTTAAATTGGAGATTGTTGAACTAAAGAACATCATCTACATAACGGAAATTGAATTTAACCCCTGTATGATCCTGGATATATAAGAATTAAGAGTTTAACAGCTAAAAGTGGTGCAAAATTAATCCCCATATGTATCCCTTTTTATCTAGTGGAATACTTCTCCTCGAAATTCTACAACATGTTATCAATTAAAAATTCCAGCAATGTAATGACAACCTCCTGTGTATTTTTTGTTTGTGGGATCAATATTAAAGTATTATTGAGTAATGGTTTTAATATTGGCATTGTTTACGATCCGAGGTAAGCCATATTGATCTATAACTATGCCATTATGAAAACCATTACACATTGATACTTTTATTGATTAACTTCACTTTCATGAATTGTATCAACTGCTTTCCAGTATTTCTTTACTTTTTATTTTGATAGACCTTGCGTCCTGCCAAAGCACGGTCGCAGACGACAATTTACACACTACCGGCTTACTTAAATGTTTTCATAACGAGAGACGATAAATCAAGAGGATTTATGAAATATTTCATATTGGACTAGGCCAATATGGAAAAAATCCATATTGGCCTAGTTTAGGTCATATTGGCATACTTTCTAATTCGTATTGAATTGGCAGTTTTAAACATATTAAGTCAAATACACTAAAGTTAACCAATAATAGGTTTAACAAAATAATCATCGTCTTTTCCAAATGAAGGGAATATTGAAAACAGAATTGTCAAGAGCCGAAATCCGAAGGGCAAAAATACAAAGCAGGTGTGTATCGGCATGAATATGAGTTAAACTTTACCCTTTTTAAACAGAAACACTGATATTAGAAATGAAGGGATATGTAGTAAATGCATATAAGACAAAATCTCTACAAATGAATGGTAAAACAAAGCAAATAACAACGCTTTCATTGTTGTTCTTCATCTTGATGCATTAAATCACCAGTACTGACTCCAACTTACCATGTGGAAAATTAGTATAGAGTGTACAAAATCAAATGTAATGACACTGTTGCAATGGTCAGGTTCAGTTGAAGATATATATATTGTAAAATTGTCATACATGTGTATATGTAAATAGCGGCCACATTATCCAAAAGCAGTGTCTTTCTTTTTAAAGTCACATCTTAACATGATAGTGCAATATTTCAATGACAAGTACTTTCGGACCTGCGGGCGTGGGAAAATATATTGCATGTGAATATATGTTGAAAAAGCATTTATTTCCTAATAAATTGCACACCACGCAACCAAACGACGATGATAGCTGATCATTGTGGTTTCTACAATGCTTTTAAAGTTCAATTATCAAAACAAATCCCGATTTTATCTACAGTTACTGTAAAAATAATCGTAGGCAAGTTATTTATTAATAGGATGGGCGAGATAAGCTCAGCTATACGTGTAAAAAATCTTTTTAATTTCTATTAAATATATCGATATTACTTTTGTGCCATTGGAATCTCTGTATGTTAATTGGTTGGCCAGTGTTTCTGTAGGCATTTATAGTTTGTATGACATAAATTTCAACATTCTGATTTCTTTGGAGATGACAAATTAGTATAAATAACAAAATGCCGAAGTTACCTAGTAATTTGTTTCTGCACATTGTAATTTCGACAGCTTTTGTCGTCTATGAATAAATATGACTTTTTATGAACTTAAAATCATAATTTGACGCAAATTATTTCTTTTTAATTCAAAGCATTTAATCCGTTTTATTACATGTATTATGCAATATTGAATAAGTCTAAACAATTGTGAAATTTTAAATTTCGTTTGTACAAAAATCGAAATGCAAAACTCGGCCCAGAGCAAATACTTTATAACTTTTTATTGTGTAATGTTTTTTATTCTTAACATTTTGTTAAATTTTATTTATTTGGTTAATTATATTGCTTAATCGGCGTTAAACTAGCTAATAAAGCAATCAATTACGTTTGTGTAAGGTGTCTTTATTTGAATTGTATTTTTTTGAATTTTAATTTGAAAAAAGGAATTTAGCACTTTTTAAGGTAAATTGGTAGTCCTTCGACATTTTCAATCTAATTTTTGCCTTACTTGGTTTTGTCTGTTTTTTCTAAATGCAAATGTTTTTTGATGATGAATTTTTTTAATACTGGTTCACTTATACCAAGAGATTCAATTTATTTCACTGATAAGATTGATTGATTAATTGGTGTTTTCCGCCAACTTCAGCAGTATTTCAGCTATGTCGTGGAGCGAACTGTTAAGTATATTTAACGATAATAATAAATATTTGAAAAATATCAATATACAACCATATAGCTTTATACAAGTAAAAACAAAAGAGTAAAATATTAAAAAATACTATTATAGAAGAAATATTGGGTGAACTGTAACATTATAAGAAACTAGCTTTACATTGATCCATTTAAATCTTACTAAAATGATTGCTTTTAAAAATTGAATGATTTTGTCGCCATCAACGTTTGTTGAATGATTGATTGAAGTTTGACGCCAACTTCATCAATATTTCAGCTCGATTGTGGCGAGAACTGTTAAGTTTTCTTTTTTTTAATCTAAAAATATCAATATTAAACCATTAGAGCTTTATACAAGTACAACAACAGAGTGTAAAATGGGAGAAATGTCAGTTTAACTGTTATAATAGTTATAATATTACTTTAAGATAAATCCATTTTAATCTTACTAAATAAATTAATTGCTTTTAAAAATTTTGCCGCCAGCGACATTTGTAAATAGGTTTTTAAGACAATCAGCAGAATAAAAATCACACCTGATATCGGCAACATCTACACATTAAATTAAAACATGTTGGATTGTATAATGACAATTGCATGCAATACATTCAGGTCTGTCACCACTATTCAGGATAAAACTAAGTGTTGTTCTAGTGTGTCAAATACGACATCGGATCAACACTATCTGTTCTATACTGTTTTTCCCGGAACGACGTCTGACTGTAATCCAAGCAATTTATAACTTATTTGCAGATCTCATTGGGTCTGTCAAAACTTTGAAATGTATTTACCGACTTAAAGCTTCATGTCAGTATACGGTACTAGACAATCCACCATCTCGTCATCTAGTACATCTTTGGCTCACTGGTCAATTACTATGTTTTCATAGATCCCATAAAGACTAGGGATCCAAACATAAATGATGTCCTTGCCTAATGCTGCAGTTGACTTGTAGAATCAAGCTTTTTCAAAACAACGGCGCTTTGTTTTCCGACTTCGAATTGCCAACAGGCATGAAAGTGAATCAGAATAAACCATGAACTTATTTGCTTGCGATAAAGCTACAAATTTAAGTACTTAGGAAATACCATTAGCTTCAGTAGTACATATGGAACTAGATGACGGTAGTCCGAGAGTTGATGTACAGTATCAAAAAACGGCCACAGACACACTGTCTCCATCCTTAGAGTCATCTGTGTAAATCAACGAGTATTCAGGATGTTCAGATTTGATTTTAGAAAGAACTGCTGGATGATCGGAGAGTTGGTATCGAACTTTTTATATGTGCTTAGATCAAAATTAAGTATTGGTTTTGTGATCAACATGGAGCTTCTATTAGGGCTTTTTCATCCAAATTTATATAAGAAATTCCAGATGTGTTTTGATACGAAGACCAAAAGATTTTATAACTTTTTGGCGTTTTTCATAGTCAGCGTTGTGAAGAAGTTTGAAAATAGTTGTGAGCAAGATCGGAAGGATAAGCTTTAAGCTTTGTTTCATATTGTAAACCAAGTTTGACACGTCTTTCTTCAAAGAATGGTTCATTAGTTGTAAAATAGTGACTCTCCATAGGAGAAGTTATGAACACACCCAATGAAAGGCGCAAACCTTGGTGATGAATGGTATATTAAAATTTGATGTATGATTTACCGTAAATAAAACATCCATAAGCTAACTTTGATCGAATCAACGATCGATATATAGAATTATTTAATAGAACAGTGCTATCCGCACCTTAGTCGGTACTCGACACAACTTTTAAAATATCTAATGCCTTGAGACATTTTTTTAGCATTTTGATATGCGGGAGAAAGGAAAATTTACTGTCAAAGATTAAACCAAGGAAGTCGGCCTCTTAAACAATAGTTATAGGGTTGTTATATAGTTTAAGCTCTGGGTCTGTATGCATTTTCCGCTTACAACAGAAATGCATTCTAATTGTTTTAAGAGCTTGAAAATTTAAAACCGTTTTCAACTTCTTATTTTTCGATTCTGTTTAGACACAGTTGCAATCGACGTTCTCTGTTGTTCATGTTTTTACCACGAAAGCAAATCTGGAAATCATCCACATAAAGAGATCCATCGATGCTATCTTTCAAGACCTGAGTCAAACTATCTATTTTTATTCTAAATAATGTAACAGAGAGGATACTTCCTTGTGGAACACCCATCTCTTGTTCAAAGGAGTCAGAAATGGTTGAATTGACTCTAACGTAAAATTCACGGTCCTTGAGAAACTTTTCTTCAAAATTAGGCAAGCTTTGGTTTTGAATGTTGTGTACAACTCAAGAAAAAGGGATTGTAGCGGTCAAGTTTTTAAGTTGACTCAGACTTGGGTTGAAATTTGGTGGTTAATATACAGAACAAAATGTGATCGTTTGATCTAAAGAAATTCTCACTGCAACAGCCTGAAGATCGGTATTTAGATCAACAGTACTGTGGACAATATGGTTGCTGACAAGAATGGTTGAGCCGCCAGCAGCTCGTTCATTCTCAGCTACATAAGTGCCGTAGAAGGAGTAGTTCTTTACATTCAACGTGTAACTTTCTTCAGGTGCGTTTCCTGAAAACAAAATGCCGTAGTATTAAAACCTTGAATTAATAAAGTAATTTCCATAAAATTTATCTTTAAAACTCGGCAATTGCATTGAATTATATTTTTTATTGTAGTCGTATTGGTGAAATATTTCCTCTTCGGGAAACCGATGGATGACAAGATGATGGACCACTAACAGACGAAGATCTGCTATATTGTCGGTCATTTTCGGTGTTATTTTCTCTTTCTGTATCCATCTGATCTTCGAAAAAACCCAAATGTCAGTATTCTAATACGGTTTAGGGCTTGGTTCTAGATGTTCCTGCGTCTTCGTCTGAAGACAGGCTTTCGTATCTACTAGATGTGCTAATAGATGAATTAGACTTGTCACATCTGCTCTGTCTTTGACAATTTTCAGTTTTAGACTTTGTTTTGTCTGCAGACGATGAACGTTCTATAGATTTGAGATCGAGGAGTATCCGAAACTGGTTTTGGCTTTATTGGCTTTGAACTATTATTAGTTGACGTTTTTTATTTGTGGACGGTGAAGATAGTGTTGACTGTGTAGATGTTGTTTGTTTACCATTTGTTTGTTTGTATTTTGTTGCGGTGAGTATTTGATCTTTTGAAACTGTTTTGACAGGCAATTTTGTAGGGTTTGGCTATCATATGGCCAGGTTAAAATTGTCTGAGTCTCCACATGCGATAAAGATTGATTGATATAGGGTTTAACGTCACTTTCAGCAGTATTTCAGCTATCTCATGACGGTCAGTTTTATTGGTGGAGGAAGCCAGAGTGTCCAAAGAGAACCGCCGACCTTAAGCAGGTAACTGACATAAGGTCATTACGATTGTAAGTCGAGTGCACCCTTTTTTGTAATGTACAAAGTGGGGCGCTATCTCGCACCGCAGTGATGATAGACTACAGTGGTTGTATAGGTAGTAAAACTACCTTAACCACTCGGCCACCCTGACCCCCATGCGATAAAGAAGGCCGTTGTTTGACTTTATCTGCATATGAAGAATTTGTAGTCATTACAGTTTAAGTATCTGAAATTTGTCGACGAATGTCACTGTAAGAGATATTTTTTTTCTGTTTGTATTTTAAGAATTTCCCCTTCTTTGGTGTATAAAGGACAGTCTCTGGAGGAGGACATATGGTCACCGCTGCAGTTTGAACATATCAGTGCATTTGTGCAGTCAGTACCCCTGGGTCCCTCTTCCGCACACCTGAAACACTTCAACTTGCTCCTACATTGTTTGGTACTGACCAAACCTTTGACAAGTGAAGCATCTCACTGGGTTTGGAAGGAACTTGTCAACCTTTACAAGAAAGGGTCCTATTTTCAAAGATATGTATTGGGGGGACAAAAGAACTAAATGTAATCAAAAATGTGTTGAGTTTTACCGGTGTTCTTTTTTTTATGTGAATCTTTGAACCTTAGTGACTCCTTGTGATGATAGCCCGTCACAAATTTCCTCATCAGTGAGATCGGAAAGATATTGACTTCAATCCCGCAATTACTACTATTTAATGTTTTGTGTGGGGAGCCGAGTACTGAATTTTTGAAATTTTTAATAAGTTGTCATGCTTATTTACAGTTTCAACCAGTAAATACCCTGAACGCATTTTAGAGACATTTTTAACGGTTCCAGCAATGCCTTTTAAAGTTTTTTCTATAAAGGATTAAAAAAAGATTAATTTTGGAAATTGGTTTTTCGGAAGAACCCTTCTGTATGTACGTATAGAAGGATAAATTACATACCCCCTAAAAATTTCATTCATTTCCAAAAGGCAATCAAAGGTTGCTCCGATTTTGCCTTCCACATTTCTTTCTTTCTTCTTTTACCTATAATTTCTTGAATTGATTTGGTTGTTCTCGTTCTGATCTAGCGGAAAAATTGCATTGGATGTTGAATTTAACAAATAATCCAACATAGACGTCCACATCATTTCCTCTCTTTCATTCATCAACCTTGTTGTCACGTTGTCTACATCATCAATCTTTCAGCTAATGTTCAATTTTTGTACGTCATCCAATTAATCATGAATATTACGTAAACTGAACGCAATAGAATATTATTACATAAGCACTTGAATAGGCAAGACCAAAGCTAAAGGGGAGACACATGTAGCGAATCCAAAGGTCAATGACATACTAAAGTACATCAGTTCCTCGATAGCTCCTCGACCATGCCGAAATTAGATGTATAGCACTAGTATAGTGTCTCCCCCACCGCTCCTCGACCAGCTTGTCGACGAATCCGAACTGAACGGTGCATATACACTACTTACATGGAAAACCCACTTTTATTTTATAAATATAACCCGTTGAATTCTAGGAATATTTTGACCTCGCATTATAAGGTGGAAGATTTCAAAATTTGTCAGAAACAACCTCGAAATGTTGAAAGTTAATTTAGGTATATAAACAATGAAAGTTATAAAGAATAAATGTACATTTAAAGAAGTCTCTACCAATTCATTGTAAATCCAACCAATGGAACAAGGCTGTCATTGTTGTTCTTCATCTTGAAGTCACCATGATGCCTTCAAAAATGTCAAGTTCAAAAACGGTATAAGTCTGAGAAAAATGTAACGGTCAGCGTTCTATGATAATTTTGTTAAAAAAGGCTCACAGTATCAAAACGGGCTTCACATTCCCAAAATTTATCGATTATTAAGAAATAATGGTTTACCGAAACAACGGCAGTAGAATACCGAAGGAACAAGGGATGCGAAGACCGCAAAAATCGAAATCCAAAGACATGGCAAAAACGGCAACAGAGAAAAACAAAGACAAAACAAGGACGTTAGACAGCTACAATGCACGGTAATAAAAAGACGACATTAAAAACTAAGGCACACATAGTGTGAACTCCCATGAAAACAGGGAGTGACATCAGGTGCTCCGGAAGGGTAAGCATGTCCTGCCCCGCTAACGACACCCATCATACTAAAAGTGAGACATATATTGTTTTGACAGATCTGTTTGGTAGCGGATTGGTCAATGTCATTTTCTAACCCTTTGACAAAAACCAACTGAAATCCATGGTACATGTTACTTCTCTAACCCTCTAACAGTACCATGGTAAAATTTTGGAAAGCTTTTGTAAACTATGTAGTATTTAAACAATCCCAGGACAAATCGATAGCACAAACATCACTGACAAAGACAAAACTAAAATTTTACAGTATGATATACAAGACAACACGAAACACCCCGATATCCCGGAAATAAGTAATCTGGCGGTAATCAGTGTTTCCGAAAATAAATTTATGTTAAACTATTTTTGTTAATTTGTAATCACAAATAGACAAAACTATGTACTGGTAGAGTGAGATTACTCTGATTAACAATGAAAGGAAACGGAACTCCAGTATTCATTTAAAATATGGTACATTATATATTATATTATATTATATCCAAAAACCTTAAAGTAGTTCAGAGATGCAACGGCTCGAAACAAATAATACAAAAAAATACAGCGGAAAACGAATATTGAAACAGAAAGGGGAAATTAAAAAGTTATTGTAGAAATCATCCAGGCATAGTCGCAGTTACTATACTTATCAGATCTAATTTTAGTTTTAGTTCTTGTCAGATCCAGTTTAAATGACGTACACAATTTTAAAGTGTACTAGGGTGTTCAATCGATCCGATTTTACGTGTGACATATGGGAATCTCCATACAACGTATATTCAACGTAGCGAGCTGACTGTTATACATGAGCTCATATGTGTGGTATCAATGGAAAGGCCCATCCTTGTTCTTTCATTTGATATCAATATTATAGCTCTCAGGTATTTGGGTCAAGAGAAATGACGTCATAAAGAAGGGAACCATTCACTCATTTTGAAATTTGAAATTCTAAGTTTTAGCGAAAATTTTACCGGCAAAGGTAAATTGCGTCGCATTTCCGCGGAATATGCCTTATAGCAGCATTATAATCTGATTATTTAATGAAAGAGCAGTATTTAGGCTATTTCAATTTGCGTCCCCAAAAATGGCCAACGCAGATGAACGTATAGTAACTCAGTGTTGAAAAAAAATGTACAAAACAAATTTGTGGAAAAAATGCAAAATAGGTGCCAAAACGTGTCACAGCCACCATGATACTGGAAATCGAATTTAAAAAGTGCTAGTTTGAAAGACAATCTTCCATATAACACAAATTTAGAAAAATATTGGACATTGGTTGTATAGTTTTCCTGTGAGCCGGCGAGCTTTACGTGTAATTTTCCCAATTTTGCTTAAGAAATAGAATTTTTTTCTCACAAAATTTAGAACTCAAGAAACCAGTGTCTATTGGACAAAAGATAATTGTCCCAGTTAAATTACCTTTAGTTCTGAAAAGGTACCTATATTGTTAACAAAATGGCAACAAATCAGGAAGTTATGACAATTTAGTACAGAGCAATGCGATTTGAAAGTTCGGTGCCACTTTTTTATACAAAAAAATATTACCGAGATTTTCACCACGAGAAATGTACCCTTTGCATTAAACGTGTCCCCTTGCCGTCTAGATAAACCCCCAGTCTTAGTAATGCATTTAGATAAGAGTTTACGTGTATGCAAGATATTTTGAGCATCAATTCTTTTCTCACGGAACATGTATATGATGAAAGAAGTCTCCATAGACATATAATGGGAAACGTCACAAATGACCTTGAGGGCCCCGGTCACGTGGTATTTTTGTGCTATTTGGCTTTGGGCGCCCTGTTCATGTATAGTATAAACAGGCAATGCGTCATAAATGCACATGGAATTTACCGAGTTCAGAATATGGGTCGTTAAAATCAGCAAACGGCTTTTCACGAAAATAAGCAAAATTTGCATTTTTGAGAGTCTCGCACTGCTAGACTAAAGAAGGTAGGGCAGTTTTCTTGGCTTTTTTGTACTTAGGGTACTCCAGTGACTAGATTCGCACCACAAAAATAATTCTGGGTATTTATTTTAAAATGGCCTGAACCCCCTAGTACAACAAAAAGTCGAATGAAGTTTTATTCAAATGCTAACAAAGGTTTTTTAAAACTTTTAACAAATCGTTATAACATTTCCCTTCCCCGTTTCCCTTCTTTTTCCTATTCACTCAAGATTGTGTGCATTTCAGTGTAAATCAATGAAAGAATGACTTATGACAATTCATTGCCGAACTTTTTTTTATCAAAACATGGTACATTAACAATGATATTGCATGAGATCGGAGTTTTATGCATTTTAACGGTACTAGGTCGTTTTCAGTCATCGTAGATGTTTCTTTTTATCTTCATTTTTAAATTCATACAACATGATAATTAACGTTCATTAGACCACGAAGACAGAATTTGGTCAAACTATTAAGCGGAGTTCTCGGCGAACAGTTAAGCTAAGAAGATTTCGCATATAATTGGCTTAGTCCGATTTAATAATGCTTAGCCCGGTTTAGGAAAATATACACAAATTTCTTACTTGACATTGGATAACGTTTTATCTCGATTTAGGATAATGTTTAGGTACAGTTTTTGATATTTAAACATTACCCTTACATAAACATTACCCAGCTTAATATGGGTGTTGATCAGCCAAGAGAGGGTTGGGGAGACTTTGAGGTAATCATTAGAATTTGTACATTAATTTGAAAATTGTGCGTGTCTCTCACAACATATTCCCCAAATATCCATGAACGTCTAAACCGGTAGTCTAATAGTAGTACGATAAAAAGCAAGTGGTACAGTATTCAGCCCACAGGGGCCGGAAGCAAACGATATTGATAGACCGGGCCCAATATATATGCATAAGAAGAAGTCTTGTATATATATATATATATATA
>MJUU01053652.1:85311-108128 GCA_002080025.1 Modiolus philippinarum
TCACTTCTCACTTCTGGCGCTCTGTTAGCCCCTTACCTTAGACGAATACACACACACACACACACACACACACACACACATATATGGGGCACGGTCTATAGACATCGTAAGTCCTTCTTTTATATATATATATATATATGGCTATATGATATGGGGCCCTGTCTATCAATATCGTTTTTTAAAGGCCCTTTTGAATCACCCCTGCGGAGTTCTCGGCCAACAGATTAGGTAATTGAAGTGTATATTTTTAATTGTTCCCACATGACAATTCTTTTGCTAAATTTGAATTGACGAAAAATAATTAACCTGAAGCGCTACAACAGATTCAATATAAACCATCCTTGGCTCAGTAGTGTTCATTTATTCGTGATTCCCTCTCACTCTGTTGATGTTTTGATTTTTTTCGTATAGTATCAGAAATCTATTCCGGTTTGAACACGTCTCGAAAGTCTCATATTGAAGGTGAAAGGTGAAAACAATCTCCTCAAATACCTTTAATCTTTATTTGCAGACAAAAGACTCGTAAGAGTCATGGCAATACAGTAAAATACAAAAAGAACATAATACAAATAACTAAATGCCGAAGTTACAAATCGCACGAAACATAAAAAAATTATATCTTTCAAACATTTCAAACTTTCAATTTTTTTAAATATTAAAACAGTTAAGCTTAACCTTCTCCCCTCAGTTCTAATGACCTCTTTATGAAAGAAGCAACTGCTTTAATATTAGAAGGTGTTGACGAATTCATAATTGTTTTTAAATTTATTATGTAGAAGGAAAACTGGATTCCTGACCGAATGAAATAAATATATATACCACCGAAAACAATTTATTTCCTTATGAAATTGAAGCGTAGTTATCATTTGCACTATATGACAATTATTCAACTAAATTTTAATTGACAAAAAAGAAAAAAAAAGAAAAGAAAAAAAAAATTCTGAAGCGCTACAAATAGATTAGATAAAAATCACCCTTGGCTCAACAGTGTTGATTAAATATTGATTCCTTTTTAAGGTATTGATGAATTGATTTTTTCGTATAGATTTAATTCCTGAATTAACACGACTCAAAAGTCGCGTATTGGTTTAGTCCGGTTGAATAATGTTTAGCCCGGCTGAGGAAAATGTAAAAAAAATCTTATTTTAATTAAGATTTGTTAAGGGTAACGTTACAGTTTTTAAACATGACCTTTACCTAAACAGTACCCAGTTTAATAGGGGTGGTAATAGACTTACGCACTTTAAAGAAAGTCCACAATTGACAAGTGATACACTTTAAAGAAATTCCACAATTGACAAGTGATACACTTTAAAGAAATTCCACAATTGACAAGTGATACAATTTATGTGATATAAAATTACAGGCAAATAAAAATCTTATTTTGAATAATTGCATCCTAGGGAAATCGTTAACAATGTCATCTTTGAAACTGAACAATAACCTTTAGACGTCATAAAACTTTTGACCTAGAGTTAGAAGTCATAGCGATCATTTTTTACCCACCCTTAGAGGTCATGACTTTCTCTTAGAGGTTATAACGAATTTTTTTATCTACTTTTAGAGGTCACGACCTACCCTTAGTTGTCATTGTGAGCAATTCGACCTACCCTTAGTTGTCATTGTGAGCAATTCGACCTACCCTTAGTTGTCATTGTGAGCAATTCGACCTACCCTTAGAGGTCATACATTTTAACCTACCCTTACAGGTCATAAGCTTTGAACTACCTTTTGAGATCCCTGTAGTAGCATGCCTATCCTTAGTGGCCACACAAAACAAATAAACAAAAAATAGTTTACGCAATATAAACCCACAGTAAAAAAAATGCCAGGCAAGGTGAAAAAATAAAGTACCAAAATAAAAAGTGCCAGATGATCCAGCACACACGGTCACTGCTTTAATAAGGGTACTTTTAACTTGAGCCCTTTCAATATATGACGGAAGTTTTTTAAAGGTCATTCATGATGGTATAGTTTTAATGTAAAGTTAATGTCCAAAGATGACTCATTCAATCACCACAGATATTTATAACAGTAGAGGCTCCTGTCTATTTACACCGCGCAGCTAAGTGTTGATTTTCAGTTCGTAATCATGATCATGTTCATCATTGGTAAATTCTGCTTAAACATCACATAGTTACCTGGTAATGCTACTCCCGCCACCCATCTGATCTTAAAGTATACATTCTTAACAGTAGTAAAAAGTTCAAGTAAAAGATATGGAAAATACATATGTATAAACTATATGCGTCGTCCTAGGGAAATCAAAAGGCAATGCCATTCTTAAAACTGTAAACATATTTACAGAAAAATCAATAACTACAAAAAAGGGGATGGAAGGGAATTGAAATTCATGCTAAATTTAATGATATATCTACAATGCTTCTGTTAACTGGTTGCGTTGATAAGATTTTATGTTGACTAAATTGTTGGTTGGTATGGGGAGGTGTGTCTAAACAATATTCTGACAGAATTATGGTTGCAAAAAGAAGAGCTGCAAAACTAATTATAATAGACTACATGCATGTTTTTACAAACCATCAAAATTAAGGAATTGTTTACGGACAGATTTAGTATTACCAAAAATCGATTCTAATAAAAGCGTTGTTCCTTTGCTTGTTTTTTACCATGTATTTGTAGAGACTTTGTCTCATGTGCATTTACTCCATATCCTTTTATTCAACATCTAGCTATAAAGTACCTATAACAATAGAGAAGTATAATAAGTTGACGTCAGTGCATTTTTCATCACGACTGACAACCTTACTATACTTTCTCTTTCGTTAGAGTTAAATCATTTCGATACGCAGCTGGTAATCGGCGCAAGCAGAAAATTTTCATTCTGCAAAGAAATACATAAGGAGAGTTTCCGGTTGTGACGGAGGAGGCTATACAGAACCGCTTCGCAAAGTTATAACATGTTGGAATTGTCTTTTTTACTGTTCTCATATTGCGAGATCAAAGAATGCTATGCTGTGGTAAATACTTTAAAGGTTTCAAACATACATAGTTTCTTGTTATAGTCGGAGTAGAGCAGTCACAATACCAATCACTCCCCCCAAAAAATCAGACGAAAATTGCGACACTCTATAGTGTACTTGACAAAGGTACAAAGTTAAATGCAGTGTGAAGTTTTTAAAGCAACTGCCCGTGTTAGAGATGTATGCTCTATATTTTTCTTAGATATTGTGTACTTGTACACGAGATTATATCTCATGTGTACACTTTTGTTTATAACTACTATAATCTACATTTATGTAAATTCTAAAACCAAAGGTTTAACTTCCTCCATCGTAGTTTTGTCCTTAGTTATGTTTGATATTGCTGATTATTCGGATTTCGATTGGTTTTACGCATTTTTAACATTTTTTTTTTATGAAATTGTGGTTTTCCCATATTTGGGTTTTAATGCTGCTGATGAGGAATTTATTTCCGAAATGGCCATGGTGCTTGATGAGATTTGCTATGATTGAGGATATTCAGAGAGCGTGCTGAGATTAGCTTTGTTCATGCATGAATAGTAGTGGGCATTTTAATATGAAATCGTCAAAAATTCGTGCTTTTTTGTTCTTATTTCTGTCTGCTCCGCCATCAACAAAATTAGTGCTGCCCACTCTTCTATTAAAAATGCCGTATATCACAAATTTTCGCCTGAACTACTGAATGGTTATCTGTCCTGAAGTCATACCTAAATGCCTGTAGAAAACCAGGACCATTGCGGTTTACAGTTTTTTTGTGGATTTGCATCTGCTTTTCTTTTTGCCTTTTGTATTTTGGCCTCCTGCAAATCTATTCCGTAATTTTGTTAGTCTCTTTCAATTCTCAAATAAGTACACATATGTTTTGGATTTATCTATTCATTCTTCATTTTATTGGTGCTTGTAATCTGATGACTTGATTTTGTTTCTACTATTAGATAGTTTTAAGTAAATGTCAAAGTATTGATCATTAGGGAATATTGTGATAATTCTATAACAGTATATGCATTTGTTTACAATCTTATAAGTTATACTTATCTTACTAGAATGCCAATTGCTATTGTAACGTCCAATTTCATTAGTCAACGTCACGAACAACAACGAAGTTATTTTCTCGATAAACGCTTCTTGCCCATCAATACGCTCCGAGGAAAATAGTGCAGTATATGGTGACATCAAATTCGGTGAAACATTGTTTTAATTTCAAAGGATTGGAATTATAAGAAATAAAAGTAATTTTGGAGGAGTTTATGGATGTGTAAAACAACGGCAGTAGAATACCGAAGGAACAAAGCACAAGATTACACAAATAAAAGTCCAGAGACAAGGCAAAAGCAAGAACACCAAGACGTAAGACCAAAGACACCACATGCCCACAAAACACACGAACATTACATATACAATACAAAAAACTTAAGCACTAACAGTGTGAACTCTCAATAAACAAGAGTGACATCAAGGGCCCCGGAAAGGTAAGCATGTCCTGCGTTGTGCACAGCACCTGTCACACTGTCAACGCAGCCTTTCACTCACAAACTTTCTTAAAGTCCTTCAGACTTTATTAAGTTTTGAGTGAGTCGACCGCGTTTACACATCGATAAACTCCCCCAAAATGACTTTAATTCCTATAATACCTTCAATGAGTAAAAGTTTCAATGGCAACGTTTTAGTCCCCAGAATTCAAGGGAAATTGCGACTGAAAATTCAGGCGCAAATTATAAAGGGGGTTGTGTGAGTGGCTTGCGCCCCAAAAAACGTATAATATGTATTTTGTTTGTGAAATCGGGATTTTTGTCAGAATTTGCCCCAAAAGTTTTGTATCCGGTCTGCTCGGCGAGTGTTACATTTGCTTACCATACTTCATACTGACCTTGATCCACCCCTGATGACCCTTATTGAACAGAAAAAAAATCACTTCAATTTTGATTGGGGATATCATGTCCGATTACTTAATTTAGTTATCAGTTTTTAAAAAGGCTCATTGTCAGATGTCCCCTTGTCTATTTCTTTTTCGTTGCATCAAAGATTAACTTTGATTGATTGGTTTATTGATCAAATAGTTAAGGTAGTTCGAGCCTAATAAAAATATCAGACATAATTTTTTCATTTGAAGATATTTCGTAGTTCTTAGCCCATTTGTTCAAAAAATAAAATAAAAATGATATGTCACCGATCATCTTTTCCTGTAATCAGGCTTTGAAAATCAAACTAAATTCAGTATTTTTCAGCAATATTTACAAAGAATATATAGGGTACTATGGAACATGCTTATCGTTAAGCTTTCTTTTGAAATAAACATCAGACAGATTTTTTTTTTCTTTTTTGACATTTCAACTATAAGTTGAGCTGATAAAATCTATATGATTAAGAGAAATATTCTATATAGTTTACGAAACAGACAATATTTATGGTAAAAGGGAGCTAATTCGCGGGAAATATATGTCAATCTATTATGACGTCACAATAAAAAAACAAATAAGAATTATTCTGGCTTGAGAATCCAGTCAATTCCGCATTCGCCTTGTTTTTCGCAAATGCGCCAATCGAATGCGCTGTGTATTAGTGTCGATCTACCTTAAGAGTTTTACTTCCAGTGAGTAACATTTCAGTTATATCAAAACGAGAACAAGTTAATCAATTAAAAAAATTACAAATAAGAGTTATGATTGCCTCAGAAAAAGGAGAGAAATGGGTAGGGGCAGGAAATTAAGGATTCCATTTATTCCAATTCGGAAGGCTGCTCTCCTTAGGAAAATATAGAATGGATCTATAGTCTATATAGAAGCAGGAGATGCTTACTCTACCGGTGCACCTGATCTCACCCATGGTTATTATTGGGTCCGTGTTGTTCATTTTTGTATATGTGCGTGTCTTCATTTTCTTTTCTGTGCCGTGCTCATGTTAGGTCTTTGTTTCTTCGTTTTTCCGACGTTGCCATTGTCCTTGGATTGTTCTTTTCTGTCTGACGGTTCGGTTCTCACTTACTCTGTTTCTTCACACAATTCGTCTGCAATGGTTCCATGCCAAGGGCATTCCCCTATCCATCACATGGGGACGCGTCCGCCGGTAGCTCTGTAGATGGAGCCCCTGAAAATCGATTCCAGTGCCGAGGATTATCTTTTAATTTTTTTACAAGTAGATTCGACTAAAATAGGTATAATATAAATATATCGTAAGATGGATTACAATATACTACAGATTTAACAAGACTATAGTGCTCAAGGAAACAAATTATGTTTCCTTACGGACATGAAATGATGCTTTCAAATGGAAGAAAAAATTCTAGCCATCAGACAAAATCAATAAATTAATGGAAAGGCCATATGTAAAGTTGCATATTTGAAAAGTAAAAACTTAAAGGTGTAAACAGTTCGCGTAATGTGGGAAAACCTACATAAAAATTTCTTAGTTGAGGCAAAAAAGGTAACATACGACATTTTGTATAGACGAACGAGAGAACAAATAAAACCAATATAGTGGATGTTGACACAGAAAGAAATATATCAACTACATGAATATAAAACGGACTTGAAAGTGTCAATTACTCTACATGTATGAACAAAGCAAATCTCCTCACGCATTCTCGATGCCAAATCTCCTCAAGCATCAAAGCAATACCATTGGCAGTTTTTGTATTTATTAGCACACTTATGCAGGGGATATCTAACGACGAAAGAATATTGAAAAGATTGTCATAAACACGACGAGAATGAAAGAGTGTCACAATTTTCGTCAGATTTTACTTTGGACGATTGAAATTGCGAGAGCTCTACTTCGTCTACGACAATAAACTATGTATGTTTGAAATCCTGTATATGCCTTTACCACAGCATAGCATTCTTTGATTTTGCAATTTGAGAACAATGAAAAAAAAAATCCGATTTTTTACATGTAATAACTTTGTTGTATACAGTCTCCTCCGTCACAACCGGAGATTCTCACAAATATCTTTTCAGAACCAAAGGTTCTGCTTAGGCCGATTACCAGTCGTGACATATATGTACTTAATTTGATCTGAAATGCCGGTAATAACAAAATTACCAAACAGAGTTGTCAGGAGCCAAAGTCCATGAGCCAAAAAGACAAATCAGGCGGAAACCAGAAATAAAATTGTCGACAGCAATGGGTCTGACTTGGTACAGGCATTTGAAAAGAAATGGTGGGTTAATTCGGTTTCATGGAGCGCCAAAACTCACATCCATAGCTGTAGTGCCCGGTAGAAACTCAACAGCAATTGCTATTGAAAGGTCGTCGACAGTTAGAAGAAATGATCATGTCAGTACTAAGTGAATACCTTAACATGACAAAAACAGAAACCGGAACCAGCAGTTTTCATAGACTTTTAAATTTTATACTACACCGATATAATTCCAGTATGCTAGTAAACGGAATATGAGTGTCAGTTAAATATAATAAGAATTAAATTAGCCAACATGTATCAAATGTACGAACTATTCGAACAACATTGTAATGATTACTCTTTAGCAAATACTTGACCTGACAATTAACTATTATATTTATATCATTATTGCATGTGAATAGTGAATATATATTTTATTTTAAAATAGAGAATTAAATTCTTGCTTTAGTTGATAATTGATTTGGTTTCAATTTGCAGTAATTTAAGGTCATGATTGTTCTCATTCATTGGTAATATATGTATGAGCAATAAAAGTTGCAAAGAACTTTTAATTCGATTATGCGCAAAATCATATATACAGAAATGAAAAAAGGTTCCAAATATATTGGTGAGAATATAAGGAAGATAGAATATACTTAAAATGCAAATGTGTCTGAGATTAATATGAGATAATAGTACCAAGGTGAATCAATTCATTGTATATGTTTTCTAAGAAAATTAAAAGGAATAAATGAAGTACTTCCTGTGTTAAGAATGAATGAATGAATGAATGATTCTTTATTTCCTCCATCTATATGAAGATTTACAAAAACATTAAGCATTATAACAAGAAAATGTTGACAAATACATCAAAACAACTTAACATATATACAAAGCATATTATACTGCTACAGTTAAATTATCTTTAGTTCAAAAATCAAAATTGTATTTATTTTCCAATAAAACATGTCTACTTTTATTATACAATGGGTATATATATTTTGCTATGCAATACATCATAGAGGACCACAAATCAGACGTAAGTTCCTGTATGAGTTGATGATCAACGCATCCGAGTATGATAAGAAGCACTTCACTATCATCCAAATTAAATAGTTCAACAGACGCATGAACTGGCAGAATGTCGACAAGTTTATAAAACAGTTCATTTCGTTCATTGAGTAACGCTGGACAAGACATAATCAAGTGCATCACAATATCACTCGACTTTACGGAGCACAATGTACATGTTGCGTTTTTGATCGCAAGCGAACCAAGTTTGACAAGAACGAGAAGCTCCCGTTTTATACTTGGATAAACAAGTGTCAGGCGAATAAGTCTATGTTCAGTTAGTGATGTTTGAATTTAAGAATATCTTTCAAGTTCTGGTCTATTTTCAATATTTTCAAGCCATCTGTTTTCCTCAGATATTAATACTGACTGGTAAACAATTTTGGACCACAGTTCTTTTTTCGGTATGAACGTTTCATGAATAAAGGTCTCTAAGAACGAAAATAAATCATATTTTACCAGCGTTTTAATTAAATCGTAAGTTATTGTATTTTGAACTTCATCTTCCTCGAGAATGATTTTGCTGATAAGGAAATGAAACAGTTTTTTTTTTTGGTCTTACGTCGTGGTAGTTTGAATGAACTGTATAGCATGGCTGCTAATCGGAACGAGCAGAACCTTTGAGAGTTTACGGTTGTGAAGGAGTACGTTGTACAGAACCGTTTTTCAAAGTTATAACATGTAAAAAATCGAATTGTCTTTTTCATTATTCTCATATTGCAAAATCTAAGAATTGTTTGCTGTGGTAAATGATTTAAGAGTTTACAAACATACATAGAGACTACTTTCATAATGGAAGTAAAGCACTCGCAATATTAATCGTCCCACGAAAAAAAATCAGACGAAAACTGTGACACTCTTTCATTCTCGTTCTGTATTTGACAAAGGTAAAAGTTATCAGTTTAATATATTTACATTGTTAGATTCTTCCTTTAATTATTGATATTTTGGGATACATAAGAATTGCATATTAAGTAAATACAAATATTGCAAATCTAACAGTTTTAGTGCTTCATGAAATTTGTTCTGATTGAAGATATTGAGAATACGTAAGGAGATTGGCTTTTGTTCATGAATGCAAAGTAGTGGGCATTTTAATATTAACTCGTTAAAAATTCGTGTATTTTTGTTCTAATTTCTATCAGCGTCGCCATAAACTAAATTGCTGCTGTTATTCTTTCCAAAACAAGATGACCGTTTTTCTGTTTAAAATGCCGTATATCACAAATTTTCGCCTAAACTACTGAATGTTATCCGTCCTCAAGTCAAACCTAAATGCCTGTAGCGTTGCAAATCAGGACAAATCAGGCGGAAGCCACCGGAAAAAATTGTCGATTGCAATAGCCCTGACTTAGTTGGTGCAGGCATTTAAAATAAAATGGTGGGTTCAACCGGTTTAATGGCGCAAATACCTCTCTTCCATTGCAGTAGTGTCCGGCTGTAACGCAACATCACTAGCTATTGAAAGGTCGTAGACTGTTAAAAGAAATGCCAGAAATAAGTAGAATAAAGTATTATGATTCGCAGTGATAAAAAACAACAAAATACCGAAGTTACTGTCAATTTATTTTCTGCATATGCGCATTTCGACAACTTATGTCTCATCAGTGCAGATAAAACCAAAACATTTGGAAGCTCATTCACCGAAAAAGTGTAAAAGCTGATAGAGAACAAATAACCAAAAGATCTAAATAGAAAAGCCAAAATTCAGCTAAGGACAGAGCTATGCATGAGGGAGATACTCCTTAGTTTTAAACAATATTTTGTGAAATTTAGATATTGCAAGTTTTAATAAAATCGGTTTTCGGGTCAGCACCGAAGTACTGACTACTGGGTTGGTGAATACCCTCGGGGACAAACAGTCCATATTACACAACTAGTTTGAAAATAAAAGAGGAAAATTCCAATAACCCTGTTTCAGTGGAAATACCTTGAAAATTGATATAAACACATTAAAATGTTATTAAATGATTTCAATAATACAATTATATAGCTGTTTTAGTAACGAACTTTATCATAGAATGAAATTATTTTTGATATTGATATAGTTCTGATCATTTCAACTAATATTTAGAGAGTTTCCTTGCAAATCAATCCCATGCAAAATTACAAGCACTTCAAAATAAATTCATTTTTTGAATGCAACATTCTCAAAACCCAACGTAATTTTATAAAGACTTCAGAATAAATTTATTCTGACCTCTTCAATACCTTTTATTTTCACCTTCACCTTCCCTATGTAACAACGTTAAGGTTTAAAAATAAATTTATTCTGACAAAAATCAAATTGAGAATAAATTCATTTTGATGATCGGATGAGCCTACTTAAAATTGTTATTACAATAACTTTATAAAGAATTCATTATAAAATTCTGACCAAATCACATTGAAAATAAATTTATTTTGAAGATCCAATCAGCCTACATAAAACTGCCTTCAGAATAACTTTATAAAGAATTCATTATAAATTTATTCTGACAGCATCACAATGAAAATAAATTTATTTTGAAGATTAAAGAAGCCAACATAAGTAAGTGAGAACCGAACCGTCAATCCAAAACGAATAATCGAAGGACAATAGCAACATTGGAAAAACAAGAAACAGACACCAAATGAGTACGGCACAGAAAAGAAAAATGAAGACATACATACACAAAGATGAACAACATTTAAACTGTCTTTACAATAACTTCATAAAGACTTCATAGTAAATCTATTCTCACCAAATCACAATGAAAATAAATTTATTTTTATTATGTGGCCTTGGAAATGATATATCATAGCTTTCCACCTTTAATACAAATTTACTATTTTGCTCTAAAAAATATATTTTAAGGAGTAATAAATGGTCTTTGCAATGACATGCCATAACAGAAACATTTGTTTGAAAATGTGTAAAATAGTAATGACTTCTTGACTTCAAAATAGATATAGGAATATTTATTAATTTCATAAAATACAAATATGCATAAGTTTTATAAAAATTAAAATGATTATTTG
The DNA here is from genome assembly GCA_002080025.1 of Modiolus philippinarum. NCBI lineage: Eukaryota > Metazoa > Mollusca > Bivalvia > Mytilida > Modiolidae > Modiolus > Modiolus philippinarum. Next base: position 96,481 of record MJUU01053652.1, read on the forward strand.
TTAAGTTTCAACTCTAATTTGACCAATCTTTTTCAATCTATTCACTTGTTGTTATTTTTTTGCTGAATCTCTTCTGCAAATCTAAATATATTTCTATATTATACTCAGAGAAACTAACCTATCAAATATTTTTGTTTTGTCAGGTATCTGTACCTTGACTTTTGGCTGTACTATCTGAAGTCTCTATAGTCATGATTGGGTCGGCTGTTGTGATAGGTGATGTTTTTATCTGCTAAGTGACATTTGTATGACACTGTTCATCCATGAAAATGTCTTTTGCTGTATTATCTAGCATATATGCAGTGTTTTCTTTTGTAATATCAGACTCATGCATTTTGTCAGTGTCTTTTTCATTATTTTGATTCTGCATACTATTGCCTTCTTCGCATGCCAGACATGCAGAGATTCATACTTTCTGTTTCCATTGTTTGAACATTTTGTTGCTCAGGTGGTCGCCTTGAAGTGGAAATTCTTTCAAAATAAAATAAATGAAATTTGGCAAATTTTGCAGTTGATGCGAAATAAAGGTAATACTTGAAGAATATGTAAGGAAAGTGTCAGACAAAAGTTTTAGATATTGGCATGAAACATATCAAATACTAGTATATATTGTTCCAGTATTCCCTTGTTTAGGTTTGCATAAAAAAATCTAGTCTTACATACATGAAATACTTCTTTTTTAAATGTATCAGATTTTTTCATAATCATCCTTGAAAACTCTCTTCAGAGACAATCACAATTTTTTTCATTTATTATTTGTTAATATATTTAATTATTTAGTTGTATAGTTTTAAACTGATTTTATCATAATAATATGAGGTGCTATATAACACTGTTATGTCTGCAATTTCCTTTGTTCCATATGATTCGGCCTTATTTCCCCGAATTCATGGTATGGTTCATTTGACTAATTCACCAATGTTTGGACTATTTTCAAACACTGTAGTTACAAGAATTTGATCGGTTTTAATAATGTGTCAGTATTTCCTTTGTATTCTGTAAAGAGTGTGATAAACTGTAGTAGATAATACTTTAGTTTTATCAATTTTATACCTGCTACATCTCCAGTCTTCTGAGTCAATGGACAATACTTTTTTGTGTATTTCATTTAGATTAGTGAGTGCTTGAATTCAGCATTCTGTTGTTTTCTTATTTTACATGCAAAAAGGGAAAAAAGTACAAAATCTAAGAAATGATATACATATGTAAAATTCTGCCACTATGGACTTTTTTCTTGATAAATATAGAAATGCGCATATATATTGTCCTTGAATTTATAACATCCTATATTGATGATACAGTAGAATTTCGATGGCTTGAACTGCAACATATGTATAACAAATGTACAAAAGTTGCTGTTTATTTAGTTTCTGCGGATGTGGATTTCGACAATTTATGTCTCATCAAAGCACATTAAATATAAAAACATTTAAGTCAATAAACTGAAATGCCTGTAAAAGTTGATAAAGAATAAATACCATATTGGATCTAAATACTAGAATCCAAAATCTGGTAAGGGGTATGAAAATGATTAATCTGAAAAAATAACTGTAAATATTTTACGAAAGGATATGGAGTAAATGAACATGAGATCATAACACAGATGTTAACCCCAACTGCAGTCTGGACCATATTGTATATCGTTCAACTATGCCTATGAACAAGAATACATATATATATTTCAACGGTCCCCCGTTTGATAATCAATCAAATCAAAATTCTGTAATAGAAGATGCACATCTACATTATGTCACAAACACTGTCTTAAAGTTTCATGAGCGGTAGGATCAGGGATTTACCTTCACTTCTGTCAGGTCGGATCCCTGGAACCTCCATATAAATTTTCCCGGGTCCTTCTGAAATAAATGTAGGTCCCAGAAGGTCACATAATGTTTTACCTGATTGATTTATCAGTTTTAGTTTTACGTTCAGTAAGCAATATTTATGCTTTATCAGGACGAAAGCCAGTTAATATTTCAGACAATTACGTACAAAAAAAGTAATACAGGTGGAAGGGACAAAAGGGGTATTGAGTTTTGATTGAGAAAATAAATTTCCTGCCCCTACCCATATCTTCATTTTTTTCTGGTTAAGAGAAATGGGTAGGGGCAGGAAATTAAACCTTCTATATACGATTCCTAGATAGTCTGCACTTGAACACAAAAAGAAAGAATCGGTCTTGATTCTGAATGGGCCGAGGCGTTTCTTCATACTGCTTAGTTACATTGGTTCGCTATGAGGCTCCCCGTAACATGACCTGCAACCCCGCATAGACAGGGCATTCTCTTAACTACCATCTGGGACGCGCCCGGCAGCTCTGTAGCCGGAGTCGCTGAAAACCAATTCAGATGCCGAGTGAATTTTACTAAAGAGCAAAGACATATTGAATCTTTTTGCTTATGTGAAAGTTTCAAAAATAGCAAGTTTGCGTTGGGTTCTGGTTCTGTATTTACCCCAGCCCGAACAGAAATGTCACAAGTCATGATGCCGTCAATCAATCCGGTCATTCTGGAACTATCGGTTTTTCGACTTCCCCTTTTTCAATCCTTCAAATGCTTATTCGATCTCACTTTTTTCCCGGTGTCGTTAAAGTTTGTTTTCTCCATTCTTTTTTGATAGCATGTGCGCGCACATGTCTTTGTTTGACTAATAATTATAACATCCTATGGATTCCCGAAAACAAATTGTATAGGGCGTCTCTCCTTGATCATCAATTTCAAATAATATTCTTTCATGGGTATTGGGCATATTCGCGTTCTACACAACTAGGTGTCACATGTACATGCACAACGAATTTTAATACATTAATTATGTTGCGTCCCGTCGGACACATATTATAATAAAATGTGTGTCCTGAAATGTATTTTTGCGTACCAGACGCGTATTTTACGCGTCCGGTAAATCCCTGGTGCAGTCTAGAGTTACGCGTATGATCCGATTATGCATATGGTCCATAAATATGTATATTGCAGGGATATGACCCTATTCAGTATCTTTTAAGGATGTTTACTGTTCACGTTTTGATATTTCTGTCAGATTCAGAGACCACTCCGGTTTTATCCATTCAAAAACATTACCATTTTGCACACAAATCCCCATAATTTGATTTCATACATATTTAGGAACATTCTGATAAAATTCATTTAAAATCCTATTTATTTTGTCACATCCATTCATGGATAGACATAGCGTGAGTAAAAATTGAAGATTATGGATTCTGGACAACATATAAAAATATTCTGATGAACAAAAGTATAATCTAAAAAATAGTATATTTAATTCAATGTGTTTACGTTCTACTCAGATAAAGAAAACATAAAAAAGTCACGTAAAAAGTACTTACACCTGTCTTCTTATATTGGTTTGTGCTTGTAATAAAATGCATTTTCCCCACAAATCAAGCATCTTCTTTTGAAACAATACTATCATCTACACACAGTTAAAATCACAGATCAGATAAGAGGCCAAATAATCAAATAATCAATTTTTCTGTCAGAAGTCTCATGCTGAGAGTTTAACATATCACTTCACAACTACTGAAGATTCTGTTCATTTATTGAGCGACCTCTTATCTGATTGGTAATTTGAACTGTGTATAGATGATAGTATTGTTTCAAAAGACTATTTATGTTATGTACGTCTCAATATAACTTCAGGCACATTGAATCTTATTTTTATTTATTTGTTTTTCCGGTATCAACAATCCACAGTAAATTTAGGAAAAAAAATCAGAATAGTGTTAAATCTTCAACTTTTAATCAAGAACATGTTTCAAATAAGGAAATAATACTATTTATAAAAACCCAAATTTTGAATACGATTTAAAACCTAAATCTATGGAACACCACGGCTACCTATAATGTGACAGTGACTTATTATGTCATGTAGTTTTAATATTGCAATCGTCATTTCCCTGTTTTGTTATATTAAAAGATGATTATATTATGCAGATATTGCCTTACAGCGCATGATATGTCATTAAATTAGTTCTTAAGGTTGTTTGCTGGTCAATTTGAAAATAAATGGGATTTTAAATTAATGCTATGTTTTTGTAAATAACTGAAAGAGAAGTAATTCAATTGAAAAATTGATATGTTGCTGATGTCCTTTTGGAGATATAAGTGATTAAAATTTTGGCAGAAAACATAAGTTTAACACAAGTCATGTCTATCCATGAACGGATGTGACAACATTAATAAGATTAAATGACATTTTGTCAGAATGTTCCTAAAGATGTATGAAATGAAATTATGAAACAAAATACGGGAGTTTGAGGATGCTATGGAATGGGTAAAACCAAAGATATCTCAAATTCTGACAGAAATACTTAAACAGCCGTTATCCTTAAAAGATAACGGATAATGTTGTATCCTTGCAGTATACATGTATATATTTGTATATTCTTGTGTAATTGAACGGTACACAATTTGGTCCAGACTTTACAGTTATTTTTTCAGATTAATCATTTCAATACCCCTTACCAGATTTTGTGATCTAGAATTTAGATCCAATGTGATATTTATTCTCTATCAGCTTTTACGGGCATTTCAGTTTATTGACTTAAGGTGCGTCACTCGTCACGATTCAAACCGACGTTGCGCAACGCAAAGAGGCTTTGGTGCAAGCATGTCGTTACAACAAACGAAATGAAACAAAATCTAAACAAGTTCCAATATAAATAATATTGGTGTTACCATACAAAACTAAAAAACTTATTACAAGTTTTAAAAATCACTAAGGAACGATCGCTTGCTTGATAAATTTACGACATATATTTACGGCATTTGTACTTTCGGTTTGACATGGGACACGTTTTACAAGAAAAAGGGACAGAAAGTAACGCCAATAACATGAAATGTTTACCGAAATGTTAGTCAGATGAAAAAATGAAACATTTGAACAACGTGCCAACTTTGTACACACAGTTAAAATTACAGATCAGATAAGAGGTCAAATAATCAAATAATCATTTTTTCTGTCAGAAGTCTCATGCTGAGGGTTTAACATATCACTTCACAACTACTGAAGATTCTGTTCATTTATTGTGTGACCTCTTATCTGATTGGTAATTTGAACTGTGTATAGATGATAGTATTGTTTCAAAAGAATTGTGGGGAAAAACCAACATATTTTAATAAAGGAGATTTTTGTAAGTACTTTTTACCTGACTATTTATGTTATGTACGTCTCAATATAACTTCAGACACATTCAATCTTATTTTTATTTATTTGTTTATCCGGTATCAACAATCCACCTTAAATTTAGGAAAAATAATCAGAATAGTGTTAAATCTTCAACTTTTAATCAAGAACATGTTTCAAATAAGGAAATAATACTATTTATAAAAACCCAAATTTTAAATACGATTTAAAACCTAAATCTATGGAACACCACGGCTACCTATAATGTGACAGTGACTTATTATGTCATGTAGATTTAATATTGCAAGTGTTAGTCCCTGTTTTGTTATATTAATAAGTAAATACCGAGGTTAAATGATGATTATATTATGCAGATATTGCCTTACAGCGCATGATATGTCATTGAATTAGTTCTTAAGGTTGTTTGCTGGTCAATTTGAAAATAAATGGGATTTTAAATTAATGCCATGTTTTTATAAATAACTGAAAGAGAAGTAATTCATTTGAAAAATTGATATGTTGCTGATGTCCTTTTGGAAATATAAGTGATTAAAATTTTGGCAGAAAACATAAGTTTAACACAAGTCATGTCTATCCATGAACGGATGTGACAACATAAATAAGATTTAATGACATTTTGTCAGAATGTTCCTAAAGATGTATGAAATCAAATTATGAAACAAAATACGGGAGTTTGAGGGTGGTTTGGAATGGATAAAACCAAAGATATCTCAAATTCTGACAGAAATACTTAAACAGCCGTTATCCTTAAAAGATAACGGATAATGTTGTATCCTTGCAATATACATGTATATATTTGTATATTCTTGTGTAATTGAACGGTACACAATTTGGTCCAGACTTTACAGTTATTTTTTCAGATTAATCATTTCAATACCCCTTACCAGACTTTGTGTTCTAGAATTTAGATCCAATGTGATATCTATTCTCTATCAGCTTTTACGGGCATTTCAGTTTATTGACTTAAGGTGCGTCACTCGTCACGATTCAAACCGACGTTGCGCAACGCAAAGAGGCCGTTTGGTGCAAGCATGTCGTTACAACAAACGAAATGAAACAAAATCTAAACAAGTTCCAATATAAATAATATTGGTGTTACCATACAAAACTAAAAAACTTATTACAAGTTTTAAAAAATCACTAAGGAACGATCGCTTGCTTGATAAATTTACGACATATATTTACGGCATTTGTACTTTCGGTTTGACATGGGACACGTTTTACAAGAAAAAGGGACAGAAAGTAACGCCAATCACATGAAATGTTTAACGAAATGTTAGTCAGATGAAAAAATGAAACATTTGAACAACGTGCCAACTTTTTAAATGATGCTGATCGTCGAATGCTATGTTGTATATCGTAAATAACATTTAATGTTGGGAATCTTAGACAAAATCAACTTGATTGAATTTAGATGTTCTTGCAGAACGTTTCAAGGTATCTCAAAACTCGTATTGAATGTGTGATCATAATTTTCATTAGAATGGACCATTTAATTTTCGAGGAGGGGGGGGGTGTGCTGGATTTTTTTTTTTGGCTTCTCGTGTCAGTCAAGGACGTACATGTATATTCTATTATGTCTTCATGATCAGTACAGAGATGGACTCTAATCAAATGTTTAATTTACATTATTCTGAGAAAATTTGGCGAGGAAGGATTTTTTTATAGGTGAGGGCCAGATTATTTTTTTCAACCCAGGTTTTTCAGCAAAAATAGGGCCAGGTAATCTTTCCTAAATATCACAGGCTCCATGAAATTCAAATTACTTGTGTCTATAAAGGGTCAAATCGACAAATCAAAAATTTCGCACCACTGACACAGCCTCAATCCATGTCCGTATTAAGGAAGATAGACACTGTTACGCTGCGCAATTAAAATATTAGAAAAATAAAGAGCCGGATACGGAGTTAGTTTGATTTTCGGGCCGGAACAGTAATTTTACGGCTTTTCCTTTGTGACGTCATAATTGAATGACAGATATGAAACGTCATATTTCGTTTACTTTGCCGCGAATTAACACCTTTTCCCGTAAGTAATGTTAAATCCGGAAACTTTGTAAAATATCTCCGTTAAAAGCATGGTGACATACACAATTTTTTCTTGTAACCAATAAATTACGTCATAAACTTTCTGTTCGCAAAAATACATCAAATTCTCATGGATAAAAAGTTCATTTCTTTTAAGCTAAAAGTTGCCTTTCCATATATTCTCCGTGCATCCTTTGTAAATTTAGGTGCAAAAAATGGCTAAAAATGAGCAAACTTTGATCTCAATTCTAGAAAAAGCAAGCACGGTGACCCGTACTTTTTATTACAGATTTCGGGAAAGTATGATTGGTTTTCCAATTGTGCTAAGTTACAACAATATGATTATTACTGTCTATCTACCTTAAGAATTGTTAAATATGGAATCAAGTATAATGGTCCTTATGAAGTCTCATTTAGATTAAGAATTTCTTGTATTTTAATCCTACTTTTTTATTTTGTGTATCTCTAAACCTTTTTTAATATCATTTTGAAAACACGATATAAATTGTAGCAACACCATGAACGCTTTAATCATGTTCATAAATAACAAAATACCGAAGTTTTACTGAATATAGTTGCTGCATATGACCATTTCGACAACTTATGCCACTTCAGTGCAGATCAAATCAAAATTTGGAAACCCATAATTCAAAATATTTGTAAAAGCTGATACTGATTGAAAACAAATTGTCAATAAGACGTGGCATTGAACCATTATTACAGGAAACTTTGAACACTTGATTTTTAATTTCAGTTATTATATATCCACACACGTCAATGGAATTCCTAAAATTGACAATATTATTGTAGGTTTTCCAAAACTGCTTAGTGTTTATTCATCATGAGAAACTGCAATCAGCCATAAATTGTAGATTCACCAATAACTTTAATTTACCAGTCAAAATTCTAAATACATGCATGGAAGCCTGTTTATTGTGCCCACATCTTATTATTTTAATATTTACATGGTTTACCTGGTTGTAGAGACCTCGATAAGGCTATCTTGCCTCTCTTGCCCATATTGATATGGTATTTCCTCTCCCGACTTCCGGTTCGTAACAGTTTGGTTTGAATTTGATCTCCTTATTTTTCCAGTGTTTTCTTACTTTTGAATCGATTAGTGCCCTGTGGTTCTTTATTTGTTGTGATTGTCTTCTGTTAGTGTTTTAGGTGGGCAATTGCTAAAAAGAGATGGGCAATGGTTGACAGTAATTTTAGGAACACCTTGCCATTTAGTTTGTTGACAATCCAGTATTCATCATGTCCATGGGTAAAGTGACATGGATGTAGCATTGCTCTACATCTAGCAGTGAATTCCACTTAAATAGTTGCTAAATGGACAATCATTTGATTATCGGCGCGGGGGGGGGGGGGGGGGGGGGNTGGGTAGTGGTTGTGCGATTTTTTTAATAAATAATTTAATCTTGGTGTCAGTGAAAATAGATATTCTTATCCTACTTCTCATGAATTTTGATTTAAAGGATACATTTTTTTGTTGCAAATGCAAATAAGCCGTTCTTTTTTTATTTTTGGTTTTACGAAACCCACCCACTTAAATTATTTGGCCCTAAAATTGAAAACAAAAATTGCTTTTTGATTTTTATTTTTTTTCCCTACCCTTTAAATATTTGGCTTATCATGCTTATTATTCAATAAAATTCCTTTTGTTTTTATCCACAGTTTGTCTAGGTAAAATCGCCCAAGTCCTTCCCTAAGTCGCCCCCTAAGGGTATTGTTGAACTTATTGTGAGGTATGGGAAGAGTTCATTGTTGAAGGCTTCATAGGTAAACAACAATAAAAGCGTTGTTCCATTGCTTTGTCTTTCCATGTATTTGTAGAGACATTGTCTCTTGTGCATTTACTCCACATCCCGTCATTGCTTATGCATATTTGTCTTGAATTACAATAAAATTACTCAAAATTCCAAATTATGTGAAGCAAAATGAGAAAAGAATAAGATCAACTTACTAATAATCTATGATAGCCATTTTCGTCTAATATTGTAACAAAAAATCCGGGGTGGGTGGGAGGGTTTTATTTTATTTTTTTTTTACTAATTTTCACTAAAATTGATACAAATTTAAAGAAAATTTCTGAATAATTGAAAATAAAAACAAATTGAGCTTAGAAAAAATGGGGCGGGTGCGGATGAGAATCTATTAATTAATTTGATGTGGCCTAACAGTTAGATGCTTAAGCGATGAGTATTGCATAATTCATGGATAATTTTATTACCTGACCAATATTTAATGTCCCAACGACTTTAGAGTGGTATTTTTGTTACTTTCCATTATTCAACAAAAGTTTATTGAACAAACATCTATAATATGAAAAAGAAAGGAAATGGGGTAAATGTCAAGGAGACAACATAGTACTTCCTGATGACTCATTGGCAGGAAACTAATTTTTATGCCTGATTGACCTAGGTTATCTATTGTGATTAATTTGTCGGCGGAGGATCTGTGTGTTATAGACACATTTTCTAGATTTTTTTGTATCTCTAATAAATGTACGAACATTGTCAAATATTTTGGAATAATTTTTGAACTGTGTCATTTCCAAACAAAACTGACTAATACTTTGTTCAATATAATTAATCTTTTGTCTACATTCATACATATAATGTATCACATCCTCATTTGTAGATCCACAATGGCATTTTGGGTTATTTAAAATGTTTAAAACAGATCGATCTGCAGTCAGAGTGGTATATTTGGTGTATCGACCTAGTGATTTTGATGTTTTTTTTTTATTCATTGTCAGTTTCTCATGTCTGTGTTTCTGTTTTTATACGCCCATCTGATGACGGACATACTATGGTATACCGATAGTCCGTCAGTCTGTCTGTCTGTCCATTTTATATGTTGCGCTCTTACTTGACAACCATTGGACCAATTCACTAAAAACTATTCGTTATTTTAAAGAAAATTAGACTCTGAACAAAAGAAGAATTTACCGTAATAATGTTTTGGAGATGCCTTTATGATAATTGAACGTTATTTGAGATAAAACAACAACAACAAAAAATAGTGTTCCGTAAAAAAAAATTAAATGAAATGTTAATTGAAATAAAATATATGGTCATCTTGTCTGAAAATCCTGAGAAAAAACATTGAATACCACCTCTAAGGAACAACATTATTCACGGGGCCCCAAAAAGGTGCAAACCCCAAAATCTCGTAAAGGAACAGCTGAATGAATATAACAGCAGAAAAAAAAACAGTGTTCCAAGAAGGAGTACCCTCTGTCCATGAACGAAAACATCTTATTGTAAAAAATGAAGTTTATGTATCACCTTTAAAATCTGTGTGAAAATGTGAAAATATTCTTTTGATTTCACTTTTTCTATAATTTCATTTCAGTTATCTTATTAATTTATTATTTTTATAATAAAGACATACTAGTAATTTATAGCAGTTTTCAGTGGTTTTTTTACTGTAATCTACTTCTTTGTTTGAATAACGAATGTAGTGTCTGTATTTTTCTTTCTACTCATACGGTCTAAATATACTCATATGGTCCGGACCGTACGCGTAAGGTCCAAATACGCGTATGGTCTGGAACATATATATTGCGTAAAATGGTAAATTACAAACAATATGAAAAATTATTTCAGTCGACACATGGTTGGCCACATCCATTTACGTCAAAAACCAATGAAAAATGACAAAAATTCTACCATAACTCAAAATTTTGTCTTTTGAGTTAATTTTTCGACGACCCTGCAGTATTTTAGCTCAAATAACTAAATACCGAAGTCACTTTGAATTTACTTTCTGCATATGCGCATTTCGACAACTAATGTCTCTTCAGTGCAGATAAAATCTCAATGTTTGGAAGACCTTAAACTCAAAAAATGTTTAAAACTGACAGAGAACAAATAACCAATTTGATCTAAATGTAAAGCCAAACTCACCTAAGGACAAATGACCCAAAATAAGATATTTCCATCACTTGGCGTCCGTCGTCCGTTAACTTTTCACATTTTTGTCTTCTCCTCTAAAATTAAAGGGCCTTAACAAAGATTATTCAATCTGTACAAACAGAGATCCATTGCGGGGTCTTCCAGATGCACCACTAAGCCACTTTCTAAGCTCCTTACTACTTTATTGACCGCAGTCAAAGATGGCCTGAAAAGTTACTGTGATAAAGTCAACTCCACGAGCGGTGTCAATCAGATGTGGATTCTAAAAAATTCTAAAGATCCTCTCGAACAGCTATCCACTAGCAGTCTTACCCATTGCCACAGCATACAAACCATTGATTTTTCTACTCTTTATACTACCCTGCCACACAATAAATTGAAAACAATGATTTCGGATTTGATACATCAATGTTTCTGCACTAAAAACGGAGAACGCAGGTACACTTACTTAGTAGTAGGGAAAGACAAAACCTATTTTGTAAAGAACCACACTGAGTCAAACAAGAAGTACACTGAGAATGACGTAATAAAG
>MJUU01053652.1:112278-127718 GCA_002080025.1 Modiolus philippinarum
AAAAAAAAAAAAAAAAAAAAATTGATTTTTTCTTTGCCTTTTCTTGAAAGAATCGTCATGGTACCAAAAATCTTTCAATGATATGTTTTGAATTAAAAGTGCTTCAGCAAGTTTCTTTCATAATACCACACTACTGTGATAGTGTGGTAGTTTTATAATAAAAATAAATTTATTTTCAGTGTGATTATTGCTGTTCATCTTTGTGTATGTGTGTCTTCATTGTTTTGTCTTGTGCCGTACTCATTTGGTGTCTCTGTTTCTTGTTTTTTTTCCAATGTTGCCATTGTCCTTTGATTATTCGTTTTGGTGGACGGTTCGGTTCTCACTTACCGATGTAGGATGTAGGCTTCTTTCATCTTCAAAATAGATTCATTTTCATTGCGATTCTGTCAGAATAAATTTTAATGAATTCTTTATAAAGTTATTGTAAAGACAGTTTTATGTAGGCTGATCCGATCATCAAAATAAATTTATGTTCAGTTTGATTTTTGTCGGAATAAATTCAACTTTAACGTTATTACATAGGGAATAAGATGGCTGGTATGCCCTGAAGGTGAAAATAAAAGGTATTGAAGAGGTTAGAATAAATTTATTCTGAAGTCTTCATAAAATGACATTGGGTTTTGAGAATGTTGCATTCAAAATAAATTTATTTTGAAGTGCTTGTAATTTTTTATGACATTGATTTGCATAGAAATTACTCTTTAAATACTAGTTGAAATGATCAGAATAAATTTATTCTGACCAAACTATATCAATATCAAAAATAATTTCATTCTAGGATAAAGTTCATTACCGTATCAGCTATATACTTGTATTATTGAAATCATTTAATGACATTTTAATGTGTTTATATCAATTTTCAAGGAATTTCCACTAAAAATAGGATTATTGGAATTTTCCTCTTTCATTTTGGAACTAGTTACACGATATTATTATGAATAATTATATTGTTAAATTAAACTAAGATATTGTGTAATTTGGACAGTTTCCCTGTCTTATATCATTTCATAGGAATGCGAGTTGTAACCCGTATAATTTGTTATTCAGCAAGAAAAGTGCAAAAAATATATGGTTTTTAAAAGCATCAGTCTATATTCTCAGTCGGCATTTGTAGAATCGGAATTTCACCCAAATATCTTTTGTCAATTGATTAATGTCAATTGGACTTGTTTGAAATCAGACTAAACCATAAAAGGAGGAAATATGCGTCGTTGCAAACCAACCTACATTTGTTCCATTTCAAAATAGTTTGCGCAATTCCCTCTTCAATTTAGTAACACTACTACGTCAGAAGGTTTAAAGAGACAAAAGTACACTACTCTTAGTAACACTTTGTAATTTGTTCTCTATCAGTTTTTAATCATCTTTGAGTTTATGGTCTTCCAAACGTTTAGATTTTATCTGCACTGAAGAGACATAAGTTGTCGAAATGCGCATATGCAGAAAATAAATTTACAGTAAGTTCGGTATTTAGTTATTTGAATAACCCAGACATGCTATTGCAAAAACCAAGAAAACGCAACTCTACCACACGATCAAAAGAGATTGCAGAAAAGGCGGCGAAAAGGGCAAAAACAAAAATTTCTTCTGTGCGAAATATTTTGGTTTATTTGAGTCTCCTTTGAAATTACCTATTTTTAGCAATCTGGAGTATATTAAGTGAGAACCGAACCGTCAATCAAAAGAACGAACAATCCATTGACAATGGCAAAATCAGACACACTAAGAAATAAGCACACCACTGTATATGTTATACTTTTTGAAATAATGGTGAATTTCCAATCTTTTGAGTTATTGCAGTGCCAGGTGAATAGTATATAGAAAAATAATAGCTTATTGTTCATTTCATATAACAAATCACAAAAAAAAATTATTGTGAGGATTTTTCATAGTTGATTTCAATTCATGCTAACATTTACAAATTGAATTTATTTTATACATGGGTTACGGTTTTTTGGGATTTTTTTTTTATTTTCTCACAATTCAAAAAAACCAAAACCATTGAAAATTTCTTCATGATATGTTCACTATTATAATTCAATCTAAATGTTTCTATGTTGAAATAAGAAAAAAAAATAGTTCAAGATTAAACTATGAAAAATTGATAAAGAAAAACTGAAGCCATGTTTCATCGCCATCCATCCAGAACTAGCTTCAAAATATATAAAAGATCTACAATTTATATAAAATGCACCATAAACATATTTTTTCCGATTGTTTTTTACCTAAGTGTAATAGAAAAAAAATATCACTGCAACATGCATACCGAAAATTTTAGTGTTCTTCATAATATTTTGTTTAGGAAAGATTGACAAACAGAATGACGAACACCCTGTCCTTGTGCATAATATATCTGCTTTCGAAATAAATATTTATATAAAACGAGATAGCATTTCAAAGCTACTTCAGAAGAACTGTGGTCAGCGTCATATGCATATACGGACGAGGCAAGGTTTGCGGTCATGAAAGGAAATTAATCAGTTTAAATTTAATGCACTGTAAACTTGTTTGAAAGAGATGAAAGGCTGGCACAGTGAATAAGATGCTGTCAAAAGTCCGTATCGCTCACCTGGACCTTCACTAAATGCTGGCAGCCATCTTAGATATAATGCAGATCTGAAAAATATATTTTTTTTTACAGGGGACCATTCAACGACAATTGAGGCTAAGTTTTGTTCCAATGGGCTCAGCACTTTTAGCGGAGTATGTCTATGAATGTGTTTTTCCCATATTTCCAATGTAAACACTATGTGTCTGGCTAGTGGCAATCTTAGATACAGCGCGGACCTGAAAAACATCTTTGAAATAGGAGACAACCAATGAAATACAGGTTCAAAGTTTGGTTCCGATTGCCTGAGTAGTTTAAGAGGAGAAGGTCTTTGAAATGTTTTCCAATAGGGCCCAATGTAAACTATGGCGGTCATCTTAAATATGCATGGACCTGCAAAAACACCTTTTTCACAGGAGAACACCAAATAATTTTTGTGGCCATGATTTGTTCCATATTCCTTAGCAGTTTCAGGTAAAGGTTTTTGAATGTGTTTTCCACTTAGGGCCAACGTTAAAACCATGTCCTCGCTGAAGTCAATCTCAGATCCAGTGCCAACCTGAAAAAAACACCTTTTTAGGGGACCCCAATTGACTTTAGTGGCCAAGTTAGGTTCCAAACTGTTCAACAATTGCAGAGGATCTTTGAATGTGTTTTCCCATGGAGTCAAATGTTAAAACTAGGTTCCCTGCTGGTGGCCATCTTGGATATAGCGCAAACATAAAAAAAAGCAGCCCTATTGTAGGGGACCACATAGAGCAAGTAAAGACTTTTGTGGCTAAGTTTTGTTCCGATTAACCCAGTAGTTTCAGGGGACAAAATCTTCGAATGACAAGTTTAAGGACTGACAAGGGACCCAAAGTGATGGCAAAAAGTAAGCTATAAATAAGTAAGTTTTCCATCGCTTCGGACGATGATTTGCACAGTGTTGTTTATTCTTAATGAACAAAGCCCATATGCATGTCATATATCGATTTACACACCTTTGTAACTGCGTCGATTTTTATCTTAAAGCTAGTCTACGACTTATTTTACCTGTGTTGTATCCTTTTAACTTCCTATTCTGTCAGCAGGCTGGACAAGATCAAAGGCTTGAAAATGCAGAATTTCTGAAACAAGAAAAACACTAGGTAAAGTAAAATAATTAACATTGCAAAGCTTTTCCAACATTATGCTCATATAGCGTAATGAGAACGTATATTTTTATTTATTAATTGATGACTTTAAATACAGTGTGGACTGGCCATTTAATATAACCGGAAGTTCTTGGCAACTGCCATTTATACTGGACAGATACCATGTATAAAAATTAATACAGGGTATTTGTCCTGTATAAAAATTGATACAGGGAAATGCCCTGTATAAATAAATTGATTTTAATTCAAATGGGAGGTAAAAACAAAATAACCGAACATAATGTTCAAGAGCCGAAGTCCATGAGACAAAAAGACAAATCAGGTGGAAACCACCAGCAAAAGCGCAATGGTTATTACTTGGTACAGGCATTTCAAAAGAAATAGTGGGTTAAACCGGTTTTATGGCTGGCAAAACCCTCCTTCCATTGCGGTAGTAAAAACCAGTCAGTAGAATGGTTAACCATCGGAATTTGGCAAAGTCAAAATAAAAAGAAAAATAAGAAAACGTCTGAATTTAAAAGATAAAACGAGTTAAAAATGCCTAGTATTTCGACACGGTTTATTGTATGAAATGTACATTTAGGATGATGTTTTTTCTTCTTATTTAGTATTTTGCAGAATATACTGCATACCGAGACTGGGCACCAGAGACATTAATATGCAATTATTTTAAACGGTTTCTGACTGTATGTGCAATCACTTGAAACGATTTTTTTTCACCCATTTTGGACATTTTTTCAAATAATTTTATAAAAAAAATAATGTTTCCTTTTGTAAAATAATAAAGAGTCCCTGGTGAAATTTGAGACTTATTGTATGTCTCATGAGAAAAGAAAATCTAGAAAGTTTTTTAAGAGTAAAAATGTGATGATTAAATTATATTTGGTGTTTCATCATTTCATTAATGAATGAAACAGTAACTTCGGTATTTTGTTATGTAATACGCATTTCTGTATTGTTTACCTGTACCAGCGACTATACATATATTGTCCCTGCCTGTAAATACAACACAGGGGTTAAACATTGTATATTGAAAGATAATTAGACACTTGTCAAACATTTTCTCAAGGAAATAAATATACAAGTGTGTAGTTGAATCAACAGAATTAATCATAATTAATGTGACCGGTCAATAATCTTTTTATGTCTGTGAATACGAACACTATCTTAAATAAAATCCAACAAATAACACCTTAAGAATAAGCTTTTTTATAATTAATGGTTCAAACTTTTTATGTCACATTGTAAAATATTTTAGACATATTTTTTCATCTGCTATTGTTTACCCTTAAGATTTTTTTTTACTTATTAGGTAAACAATATTCAAAATTTCCGCTCTATTAAAAATTCCGGTGTCTTTCCACTCTGAAGATTCGTTGTGAAAAATCGCATATTTTAAATGAGAATGGATTTATTAGCAACGATAATTAACCTGTTATAAGGAGTGTTTTTGTGCTCGTCAATGTTTGCATAAGCACTACATAACACCACATTTTTCGGAGAAACAAAGTGTTAGCAGTTTTATTCATAAATCTGAAGGTGGGGTCACGACTTTTACTTAATTATAATGGCGATTTGTGACCAAAATCTGTCAATTTTTCAAATTAAAAAGGAGGTAAATTCTACTTGTTCTAAAATGTTGCAAATTGGTATGAGATTAGATGAATGCATTGTTATTCGCTGGATAACACATTTTCTTTTAAACTACAGTATTTAGGGAGATTCTTCGAGTTTCACTTATTTACATATATCAAATCACAAGTAGCAATTTGTTACCCCTGTTGTGTAAAAGTCACGCTAAGTCTTGATAAGTTGGCAATGCTGTATTATATGGCACGCCTGAACCACATTAATTCGATGGATAGATGTTATCACCGCAAAGTAGAGTTTATCGGTCACATTAATGCGATAAACACATATTTACGGCGCTAATTCGCATTAGCAGTTGTTAATGAATTATCGAACTAAGTACAGTTATTTTTGGATGAGTTACTTAACGGTCGTTCAGTAAATGATCGCAAAGTTTATTAATAAAATACAAAAAAATACCAAAGTTTCAGAATACACAGTAAATTTTAATATGCTCTACACGTGTTTCAAAGTGTAACCTCTCATCAGCAGCATTAGAATCAAACAATATGGAAAGCCATAATCCGTAAATAGTCAAATAAGAAGTACTCATTACCAAAAAGATCAAAATAGGAAGCCAAATCCAGTACTTAGGACATTCACCGAGTGTCATACAAGGAATATAATTAACCAATGAAACCGCTAAGGCAGTTAAAGAGAACCAATCAAAACTATGAATTGCTAAATAATAAAGTGGGAACCAATCAAAACGATGTATCGCGAAGACGTTTGGTCTCAGTGTACCGCGCAGCTAACTGTTTGACGAACGGGAAACAGATTTCGAAATTACAAGGACGGGACGCGACGAATCGTTTAACGTCTATCTTTTGAAAATATATTTGACCGATTGAATTTTTCCTGTAAATAAAATGCTATCTTAGGGGACGACCGTTTTTCAGGGGGGGGGGGGGTCGCATTGGCGATTTTGACAATAAAAATTAGTTTCATGTCACCAAATGTCCCACAAAATTATTTAACAGTCTTTGCAACATTTTTTTTTCTTCGGATCAAACTTCAATTAATTATTTTCATGACCACAGGGCATAACCGGACAGTGAACAAAAACAAAAAGTTGCGGAACTGTCCGACCACTTAATCCTAGTTGTCGTCTAAGATTTTCGCTTTTTGGCGATCATTTCAGCCTCTGTATTGAATAATACTTGATGAGTTGAGAAAAGTTTAAGCTATATCAATGCATATGTATAATTGGCATACTTTATACCATTTGGAGATACATGAGATCACTGAATATGTTCTTAAATAGGAATTAATCATCAGATTTGCGATAAGAAAATACTAACTCGACCGTTTTTAACTGTCTTGTTTATTATTAAATACACGCTTTGCCTAAACATGATATATGCGGAAGATGCAAGAACAATCAGGCTACTCACGTACATGTTTACATCTGCTAGTGGTGCCTTTGAATTTCCACAAAAGACTTTTTTTCATGCACACCCAGAGAATTATGTCTGTCCGCCTAGTTGCTACCTTGTGTATTCAGTCTGTCCGCTTAGTTGTTACTAAATGAAACTGTACGCGATCATTAGTTGCTATCAGTGAATCATCTGTATGGCTTATATGTCCAAATTGATGTCAAATACAGTGCAGATAAGACTTTTGCAATGGGTATTTCTTCTTAAAAAATCAGTAAATACAAATCTCTGTGTGGTTTTAGCATTGACTAACGTATCCAGGCATGTACGATCCGTACTAGTCCATTATAGTCATTACTATTTTCTACACGGATCGTATTTACAAGTAAGGGCTGTTTTAACTTAGTATTGGACTTCATATGGAGCAACTCCGCCATATAGTGTAATTGCCTTTTTTTGCCAAAATTCTGCACAGAAAATTCCAACATAAGGATTTTACAGCCCTATCTCTGAACCCATGAAAAGAAAAATAAGACACTACATTAATGTACATAAAATTCTACGATACGAGGGTTGAATCTTGTATCTTTCCCTTGTCACCATTACTCCTAATGAAGAGATCCAATGCATATCCTTTCTTTCAAATGTCCTTTGTTACACAACGGAACACCAATAACTTAAAGATTTCTGTTGAAATTATCCTCTAAATGTATACTTTAAATTTGAGATTTTAAGTCAAAATGCTTTAGATCATATTTTTTTTCTCTCTCTCTAGCAGTTTTTTAAACATCTTTGAGTTGATGGTCTTCCCAATGTTTTGAATACCTCTGCACTGAAAAGACATTAGTTGTCGAAATGGCCAAATGCAGAAACTAAATTTACAGTAAGTTCGGTATTTAGCTATGAGTAAATACCTTTTATATCCTCGGATAAATTAGTCAATGTTCAAACCGCACAGAGATTTGTATTTACTGATCTTTTTGAAAGATATACCGATTGCAAAAGTTTTATCTGCATTGTGACATCAACTTGCACATAATAATTCATACAGATGATTCAGTGAAAGCAACTATGGGAACGACCATTTGATTTTTTTTGGGTGAGGCTTGGGCGATCATGCCTGGAAAAATTATTTATTTTCACGAAAATTTCGAACAAATTATTTATTTGCAGCAATGTCGTATCAAATTATTTATTAACATTTGCAACAACAAAAAAATATTCTTCAAATCAAATTCAAATTATTTTTCACAACAAATAGCATCAAATTATTCATTTCACTGTCACAAGGATTAAATCATTTATTTAGAAAATCGCCCAAGCCCCCCCCCCCCTCCGGAAATCAAATGGTCGTCCCCTAATGATCGCGTGCATAGTAACAACTAAGCGGACAGACTGAATACACAAGGTAGCAACTAGGCGGACAGACATAGTTCACTGGGTGTGCATGAAAAAAACGACTTTTGTGGAAATTCAAAGGCACCACTAGCAGATGTAAACATATACGTGAGTAGCCTGATGGTTCTTGTATCTTCCGCATATATCATTTTTAGGCAAAGCGTGTATATAATAATAAACAAGACATTTAAAACGGTCGAGTTAGTATTTTCTTATCGCAAATCTGAAGATTAATCCCGATTTAAGAACATATTCAGTGATCTCATGTATCTCCAAATGGTATAAACTATGCCAATTATACATATTAATGAAAGGAAGATAATAGGAAACACTTACAATGGCCGAACATTACAATCACATGCCACAATCAACCAGGGAACTGCACAAGAAAAACAATAAAATGACAAAAGACAAACGTAGACAACGATAGGAACTCGGGATAGCCGGACTTGGTACCGGCATTGGCAACAGCAGGCGGTACGGTTAAACCGGTTTATGTGTACCGAAACCATATGCCTTGATATAGCTTAAAATTTTCTCAACTCATCAAGTATTATTCAATACAGAGGCTGAAATGATGTCCAAAAAGCGAAAATCTCAGACCACAACTATGATTAAATGGTCGGACAGTTCAGCAACTTCCGTTTTGGTTCACTGTCCGGTTATACCCTGTGATGACAAGTAGGAATAGAATATTTATCTTCACTGGCACCAAATTAGTTTATTTATTTTCAAAATTGCCAAAGCTTCCCCCCTCCGAAAATTAAATGGTCGTCACTTTCTATTGCACGCAATGGTAAAATTATGTACCTTTCTTCTAAAATTATACAAATTTTAGTATTTTTAAACAAAAGATGTCGAATCTGCATTTTTGTGCCATTTTTGGGCAATTTGGACTATAACAAATGTGTCGAGTAAATGAAACGCGCATTTTAATGTAATATTTGGGTTACATATGGACTTAAACAATCATGTCGTGTAAGTAAAATTTGCATTTTAATGTAATATTTGGGTAATATGGACTCATAGAAATATGTTGAGTAAATAAAATTTGCATTTTAGTGTAATATTTGGGTAAAATAGACTAAAACAAAAGATGACGAGTAAGTAAAATCTGCATTTTAGTGTAATATTTAGGTTATTTGGACTAAAATAAATATGTCGATTAATTTATTATATTTTCAAAATCACCCAAATGGTGAATAAATGGATATGGAGTAAATGCATATGAGACAAAGTCTCTACAAATACATGGTAAAAAACAAGCAAAGGAACAACGCTTTTATTGTTGTTCTTTATCTTGAAGTCACCATGAGGCTTCAACAACGAGCTTTGCTCATACCTCATATTAAGTTCAAGACGGCCCCTAGCACCGGTTTAAGCGGAATTCTTTGCTAATTGTCGGGCAACGCTACATCTATGTCTTCATTGGTCATGGGTGCGGGATTGTCAACAAACTTCAATTAAACTGGCAAAGTGCTCTTACAATCACTCATCCTTTGCCCGACAAAAGCACTAGTGTCTTAAGGTAGTGGACGATTACAACATATAGACAAACACAGGGCACTCATCAAGTCAAATGTAAGAAAACTTGGCGTTCTAAAATAGTGAGATGTGGGCACTTAAAACAGGTGGTCAGAATAACATTTCGAAATAACAAAACTAAATGCCAAAATTTGAAAGTATGAATAGTATATCCATATGAGAAATTCTCTCATGCACAAGTACACCACAACTGAAAAATAGAGAGAATACATCTCTCTCACGGGGAATCTTTTTATAGACACTACACTGTAGGAGAGACAAACTCCAGTCGTAAATATCCAAGCATTACTAAGACATCAATTTTCACCCCTTTTAAAAAATGGTGAATAAAAGGATATGGATTCTAGTGCTGCTGATGAGGAATAAATTTCCGAAATGGCCATACAGCTCATTAAAATTATTGCAGTTGGAGTTAACATATGTGTTATGGTCTCATGTTCATTTACTCCATATCCTTTCGTGAAATATGGAATAAATGCAAATGAGACAAAGTCTCTACAAAAACATAGTAAAAATAAGCAAAGGAACAACACCTTTAATGTTGTTCTCCATCTTAAAGTCAACATGTGTCTTTAAGGTAGTGGACGATTGCANCCCCCCCCCCCCCCCCCCCCGAATATCAAAAATCAAATGGCCGTCCGTTACTTTTGCCCTCAACAATAAAATTACGTACTTTTCTCCTAAAATTATACAAAATTTAAGTTTTTTAAACAAAAGATGTCGAGTAAGTACAATCTGCATTTCAGTGCCATTTTTTGGCTAATATGGACTACAAAAATCGGTCGAGTATATAAAATGTGCATTTTAATGTAATATTTGGGTGATATGGACTTAAACAAATATGTTGAGTAAGTAAAATCTGCATTTTAGTGTAATATTTGGGTAATATAGGTTAAAACAAATTTGTTGAGCAGGTAAAATATGTATTTAGTGTAATATTTAGGTAATATGAACTTATGCAAATATGTTGAGTAAGTAAAATTTGCATTTTAGTGTAATATTTAGGTAATATGAGTTAAGAGCCAATCCACCAGAAAACCATGCAAAACTGTCCGGATGTTACTTTTACCAAACAACGGCAGTAGAATACCGAAGGGACAAAGGAGTGAAATTTACAAAAATCGAAGTCTAAAGACACGGCCTAACTGAGACCACAGAACACAATGACCAAATGAGTTGATATTTGGCACATAGGTGCACCTTCAAACACTGAATAATCACACCAAAAAGACTTTGAAAATATTGAACCATTTGGAGTTTACTAGCCGTCATCTTTTAATGCATAAATTTCCTAAAACTCAGCAAAAAATTGCCATTTTGGGCATATTTAGGTGGTTTTTATAAAACAAATATGGCAATAAAAATGAAATACCAAGTGTTGTTCTAGTAGTACCTAACTTCGAGTGTAAGTAATAATAAAATTCAAAAAAATTGTCTTTAAAGTGTGTGTATTATTAAACTGTTTCAATTTGACTTAAATCAGCCAAATGTCTAAAATGCCCCAAAACGCTAATTTTGGCCATCTTTTAGAGCCAAAATACTTCAAGACCTGCTTATTATTGTAAAACAATATATATCACTGCAGAGTGCATCTATACATGAACAATTGAGGAAAATATCTTGCTCGGCAACTCATTTTTGGTGTCAAGTAGATGCCACAAAAAAATATTGTACTATGAATGCTCAATACCGCCGTCAAAATTGCATTACCTGACCTGACATGTAATGATAACTGGACTCATAAACTAAGATAATGACAGTTGGAATAGAACAATTCAGGTTTTATTAAATATTTTGTCAAATTTATAATGCAGAATCATACATTTTTAACATAAAAATACAGGTATTCCTCAGAGCCGGAATAGTTGAAATTGAAAAATTATGTGAAAAAATCCATAACATTCGTTTTCAAATTAATAATTATATAATTTGTCAAATGTTAGAAATTGTTGAACAAAACTATTCTCATTGACCATTTATGCAATTGTATTTATTAGAGGACTAATACTTAGTAGTAAGTTTTCCAGGGAGGACATGTGCCGCAAGCGTAATAGAGCATAAAATTTTCTAAGTTCTGTCAGACAAGAAGTGGGCATGCAAAATCTCCCAGACTCTCTTACATATTATATTCCCCTATACTGATGTTCTATGTGAAGTTGGAGAAGACAGGTTTCTGTGGTTCCTGAAAAAAAAAACATGTTGAAATTTTTGTGACGAAGATCAGCAAAAATATTCTGGCATTTTCTATGTATCGTTTGCATTTTTGACAAATGTACATAATAAATCACTCCGTATCCTTTCATTTTTTCTATAATTTCTGTCAAACAGGAATTGGGCATGCAAGAGATCTATAACTCTATTACACGGTATATGTCTCCATACTGATACTCCATAATAAATTTCAGAAGGATTAGATTTGTGGTTTCTAAGAAAAATGTGACAGAAATTATTTTGTGATCCTGATCAGCAAAAAATATTCTAAATTCCGTCAAACAGGAAGTGTGCATGCAAGAGATCCACAACTCTATTACAAGATATAGGTCTAAATACTGATACTTCATACTGAATTGCAAAAGACTGGCATTCATGGTTCCTGATAAAAATATGACAAAAATTTTCAAGTCGCAAAAAAATATTCTCAGCTGCGTAAAACAGGAATTGGGCATGAGAGAGATCCCAAACTCTGCTACACGATAAAGGTCCATAAACTGATACTCCATGCCAGATTGCAGAAGGCCAGAATACATGATTGTGTGAGATTTTTTTTTGTGACGCCGACGACAATGACACGTAGACGCAAGACTACAGATAGTGATCCCTTTATGTCTACACTGCATTAACAAAGGCAACACAATAACCATCAAGCATTAGCCGAAAACTCTCAAAATGGAAAAATTTTCAGAAGTTTGTACATGTAATATATCTAATATTTTTCTAAAAATGGGTTTATATTATCTAAAGATCATGTCATGTCGTTTTTAATGCACACATGAAAACCTTATTGCTATAAATACAGCACTAATGCTCACATATTTATGCACCCATTTACATGTACATGTTAATGACTTTAATCAATTAAAGATAATCTATGTGGACATAACATACTGTTAGAATAATCTTGGAACCTGTTGTCTCTCCTGCTCAGATATATTTCAGTATATATACATTCCATCATTAAAATTTAGTCAATTGATAAGTGAAAATCGATATGTTAGATATCAATGTAAAGTTCTCCTTTGAAACACATTGACAACATGAAAATGTAACAGATGGATTTGTAAAAATATAGAATCCCAAAGAATTATAAGAATTGAATACTTAATTTTGAAGTTTCATAGGGATTATGAAAGCGTTGACTGGCACACATTTTTAAAATGAAGCAATATACCGCACTTCATTAAAAATGTGATTCAGTCGACACTTTCATACTCCAATGAAACTTCAAAATAATGCATTCAATACTTAAACAACTGAGCTTTACTAACTTATACCAAGTCTGGACCCAATCTGCTGTCTCGCCCATCCCTGCTGGGTCACAAAATTGATGTCAAAACTCAAACTGATTAAATCAAACTTAACATGTTTGTTAGACTGTGAAATTATGATAAGTGACAAAAGCAATATAGCAGACTGTCATGAATCACCAAAAACGAAAATGCCAAATACCAGTGACTTACCACTGATAAATATTGAAAAACCAAACATGTTCACTAGACCCTTAAAATGAGGTCAAGGACGAAAGCCAAATAGCGGGCTGTAATGTTCCATCTTAGATAAACCCACATACCAAATATTATTGACCTTACATTAATAAATACTGGGAACTTTAACATGATCACTGGATCGTGAAATTGAGTTCACAGACAAAAGCCATATAGCAGACCATCATGTACTACAAAAGACCAACCTATATACCAAATATCATTCACCTTCCACTTATAGCTACTGAGAGACTAAACTAAGCACAAAAACTTAACATGCTCACTAGACCGTGAAATTGAGGGCAAGGACAAAAGCCATTATGACGGACTGTCATGTACTACTTAAGATCAACCTACATACCATATATCATTGACCTCCCACTTATAAATACTTAGAAACTAAACTAAGCACAAAAACGTTAAAGTTCATTGGACAGTGAAATTGAGGTCATAGACAAAAGCCACATAGCAGACTGTCATGTACTACTAATGACCAGCCTACATATCAAATATCATTGACTTACCACTTACAGTTACTTAGAAGATGACCTAATCACAAAAACTTAACATCTTCACTAGAAAGTGAAATTAAGGTCAAGGGCAAAAGCCATATGACAGACTGTCATGTACTACCTAACACCAACCTATATACCAAATAGAGACTAAAATAACTACTGTAAATCAGATATTATTGCTTGAATTTATTCTGTAAATGTTAATTAGCACCCTGCCCTTTTTGAAACCTAGCTAGAACATGAGTTTTTTTATTTTCACGAATTTTAATCATTGCGATTTTCAAAGCTATCGCATTTTTGACAACAATTTCTGAATTTATATATATAGGATACAAATAAGAATGACCCAATGTTTGGTGGAGAAATTGTGGAGAATACACATTCATCATAAAACGAATTATATTGAAACTGCTGCACAATGTCTGTTGCCAGTTCTATTATATTGTTATGAAATTCATGTGACTCAATTTCCTCTAAAACATTTTCTTTTTTTTTTCGAAATTAAATCTTTATTAAAGTCAATACATTTGTTAGAAATACATTAAGTACCAGTACCTTATCCTGGCCTCGTTAACACTAGTAATTGGTTGAACTTATTAAATGGTCTTTTAAATTTTCGGGTCTTCAGTTTATTTGCTGCAACAAAACGCAAGGATTCTTCTCCAATATCTCTTACAACAATTATTGCTCCTGGACATGTGATGATATGATTAAGGCACTGAATCTCTTGCTAGACAACATTTATGTTCGTTTCGGCACCATTGTTTATCATCAGGTCATTGGAATCCCCATGGGTACTAATTGTGCACCTCTCATTGCAGACCTTTTTCTGTTCTGTTACGAACGGGAATTCATGAAAAAAGTACAAAATGGAACTGTACCAAATAGTGATAAACTTATTTCTATTTTCAATGATAATAGCAGGTATATTGACGATATCCTTACTATTGACAATCCCCAGTTTTTGGCTTATGTTGACATCATTTACCCACAACAACTGAAACTAAATAAGGCAAATAATGATTCTAAATACTGCCCTTTTCTGGATCTAAGTATCACCATTGACTCTGGTAAAATAAAAACTAAAGTTTATGATAAAAGGGATGATTTTGATTTTACAATTACTAATTTCCCCTTTCTTGACGGCGACGTTCCCCTAGCTCCATCCTACGGGGTGTATATATCCCAACTTGTACGATTCGCTCGCATTTGTTCCACCCTTGATGATTTTAATGAGCGTAACCTTACTCTCACATCCAAACTTTTACAACAAGGTTACAGATTTCATAAATTATTAAATACTTTTAAGAAGTTTTACAGAAGATATGAACATTTGATATCTAGATATGACGTGACTCGGAAACAGCTAATAACAAAGGGCATTTCTCATCCTCGATTTTATGGAAATGTTGTTAAAAAATGTCAAAAACTGATTAATAATCCAGAAAAACTGGGACGTAACTTACATTCTTTACGTAATAGTGGATATCGACGAGATATTCTGAACAAATCCGTTAAATTGGCTTTGGATTCCAGTGACCTGAAGACTTTACATATATACTGGCCTCTCACTGATACTGCCGATGTCT